>JBAMJV010006266.1:0-7500 GCA_037951105.1 Echinarachnius parma | reverse complement strand
ATCCGTTAAAATTTGTTTTAAATGCTTCCTCTTTTCAAAAATTTACAAAAGAGTATTTTTTTTAAGTTTTTGATTATCTCTTTATCTAAACACTATTTCAACAAAACATAACATGCAAATTATTTTATTTTAAAAAGGTTGAAACATAGATTTTAGAAAGCGCCCTCTTGAGTTTTAACGGCTCTTTTTGAATGATAACAGGCTGTTTACGTATTAATCTGTGATTGGTGGAGTTATAACTATTAGATTGTAATGTAAGGGTGCAGGTTTGGGTTACTTAAATTCAGTTTGACCAAAACTTTACCCTCTTGACCAAAAATCAACTATCCCTTTAACATCGAAAACAATTCAAAATATACAGCCTGCCAGCTACATCATAAAGATAGTAATGAGATCATTATTTCAGAAATAAATGTATACAATACACAGTGTAGCATAAAGATGTTGAATAAAGATGTTCAATATCTATACTTCATATAGGTCGAATCTCACTGCAGGTTCAGTGTTATGAATTGAGCCCAAACGAGCGTAGTTACACAAGTTCGGACCACCCTGCACATCTACACGTAAGACAATCTTACATTATAATTGAAAAAGTTGTATACATTATCATACAGTAATAATGTATATACATGTTTATATATGATTATATTAATAAACGGATGCGAATAAAACGAAATATACATGTTGTTTCCTTAAATGCAACGACATATGTTTTATATAATCGTATAGTTTAGTTGTTCTTAGATGGTGAATGTCTACTATTGTAAATACTTAGTATAGAATGTTATTTAATCATAGTTTCTTGCCTTATACATATGTAAGTATATCATCTATCCATGTACAGAGAGTCATACGCCCCACTTTTTACCAATTTTACCAATTTGTTTGTCTGTTAACATGTCTTATATCCATGTATGATTGTTATCTTTGAACATAATATGGTAATACAGTTATTCATTCATTCATTCACATAAGGAACGGGTATAACACATTTCTCTGTTCAAGGAATCAAGTGGCACAATATATACAGACTGTCCCAGAAAAAACGAAACCGGGTTTCATGGCAGAAATGTTATGTTATAATGAATAATTTCCTTGATGATATATATATGTATGAAAAGCTCTGTGTCTCTTCTTTCATTTGATATACAACTTATGGCACATAATTCACGCATGACTGAATTAGAACGATGGAAAGTGGTGTTACCAAAGTTCCATTTGCACGCAGAAATTGCAAGTTTGGGTTACGTTTTGGGGTGAGTTTTAAGGGTAGTAAACGTACTTATTTTGAAAAAGGACAAACACCGCATACAAAATTTATAATTTTATCTTTTATATGACACCTCATGATTAAAAAATAAATGATTTATGCCAGAGAAGGAGTACAATGAAAACATGCTTGATTCCAGCCAAAATGAGTAACTTTCCTGATCTAGCCTGTTTCCCATGTTTTCCCTGATCCCCATATTTGTGTAAATTCACTCATGCATCAAAGTCCATTGTCAGCTGCTAAGTCAGGAAAGCTGAGCGACTCCTTACTCAACTTTCACTAATTTGGGGAGAAATCAGGCATGTTTTCATTTTACTCGTTCTCTTACATACATTTTTTTAGCATGAGGTGTCATGTAAAAGATAAAAATATGAACTTTTATGTGGTGTTTCTCCTTGTTTAAAATAAGTACGTTTACAACCCTTAAAACTCACCCAAAAACCTCACCCAAACTTAAAATGTATGCGTGCAAATGGAATATTGGTAACACCACTTTCCATTGTTCTAATTCAGTCATGCTTGAATTATGTGCCATAAGTTGTACATCGAATGAAAGAAGAGACACAGAGCTTTTCAGACATATATATATCATCAAGGAAATTATTCATTATGACAGAAAATTTCTGCCATGAAACCCGGTTTCGTTTTTTCTGGGACAGTCTGTATAACTCGTTCTTCCATACTTAACGGATACTTTTTTGTTTTGGTAATACATTTGGTGGACTTTGCTCCCAGCAAATTCGATAAGCACAACCCATATTTGATAACGTAACTTACGAGTGGTTCTTTTGAGATATGGTCTCATATATACAGTACATGATACATGTGTTATTGTGAAAAATATTCATTTTCAGAGATCAGTGTCAAATTGCATGATACATCATTATGCCAACATATCAAAGAGCTTAAAGTGCAAATATTCCAATCAAATTAAATAGCATGGATGATATCAAAAAGCAATACAAAAAACAAAACACAGTTTAAGCATCAGGTAACTAATATAATGATAACAAATTATCAGTGTTACAATAATATATGAGACACGGAAAGGGCATATCTGATTGCAAAGGCAAGTGGGCTATATGATTTAAATGTAGGAAAGTGGGTTGACGCAATACTGATCGATGCAATAAACAAAACTCCTTTTTATTAATAATAATAATAGGCCTCGATTTACTTTGCGCCTAATATGATACAATATGATCTCTATAAACTCTAAGCGCTTTACACTAATATTTAACCCCGGTCATATGATACAATGCCAGCCCGCACACATTTCGTGCACCATCTCCACACCCTGTGGAGCATTTTTTTTTATTCAAGCGGCTCATGGCATTGAGAAGATCATTCACACAAAGGCTTTCACTTCATACCGGGTCCCCATTTATACAGCTGGGTAGAGAGCAGAGATGGTTCAAACTCTGTATCTCGCGATTGGAAAGCACGCGCTCTACCTATCCTGCCACACCACGTCTACGTTGATTATTGATGAACACGATGTTCAAAGCTGATTACAACAGCTGGTTTCCTGACAATAAATGCGTGGGATCATGTCAACATAACATCAAGTATACAACTAACCTTACTTAGAGAATCTTACAGGCTATAAACATTTTTGTAAAACATCTCTAAACCATCATAATGTCAACGTATCAAAATTGCTTAAAACACACATAAATGACATAATATATTAAAATCGAAAAATACAAAAGATACAGCCTGGATTCATCGTAAACATCATAAGATCATACTTTAAAAATATATATTCAGACAATACACAGTGTATCATAAAGATGTAAAATAATGTTTGACTGTAAAGTCAACGCTTCATATATGTATAGATCACACTGCAGGTTCAGTGTTATGAATTGAGCCCAAACGAGCGTAGTTACAAATGTTCGGGCAGGTTTGGACCATCCTGTACATCTACACATTCTTACATTACATTTCACGTATACTTGAACAAATAGTATACATATCATACAGTTTTATATACATGTTTATACATTATACAGATGCGAATAGAAAAACATAAATAATATTATGTTGTTTCCTTAAAGGCAACAAAATAGAGAACGGTTATGACACGTGTTTCTGTTCAATGAATCAACAGTGCAAGTGGAACAATTCAACTTTTAAATTTTTTTATTCTGTACAGACAAATCTATTTTAGGCAATACATTCTGACATTTGGTAGACTTTGCTCCAAGAAGATATCCAGCAAATTTGATACAATTCTTCAAACATAAGCCATATTTGATAACGTAACATACGAATGGTTCTTATGAGATATGGTCTCATATATACAATACAGCATACATGTGGAGTTATTGTGAACAATATTCATTTTCAGAGATCACTGTAACATTGCGTGAAACACCATTATGTCAGCATATCAAAATGCTTAAAATACATATATGATATCAAACAAAATTAAATAGCATAAGGATATAGCAAAAAGCAATATACAAAACAAAATTCAGTTTAAGCATCAGAAAACTTATACAATGATAACAAATTATCAGTGTTGCAATAATATATGAATATGATTTATTTCCACTATATTTTGTTCATATTAGACACAGAAACAGCCGACAATATCATGTCAAAGTCACATACATAATCATTGTTCAATTATAAACCTGCATTACTAAAATATACGTGTTGATTCATTGCATGATAAAATACAGAGACAAGTTGTCTACGTTACAAATCTTCTTACAAAGTAATGTAGGTAGCTAGATGAACCTTTTTGCTATATTTACGCCTTATTTATGAGCAAATCAAAACATCTACATGGATTTGCTCGAAACGTCGTTATGTCAAATATCAAAATGATTAAAAATGCATGCATCTCAAACATAATTAAACAACGTGAATGATATATCAAATAACAATACATAAAACAATATACAGTTCAAGCATCAAATAACTAAAATCGAAAAATACAAAAGATACAGCCTGGATTCATCGTAAACATCATAAGATCATACTTTAAAAATATATATTCAGACAATACACAGTGTATCATAAAGATGTAAAATAATGTTTGACTGTAAAGTCAACGCTTCATATATGTATAGATTACACTGCAGGTTCAGTGTTATGAATTGAGCCCAAACGAGCGTAGTTACAAATGTTCGGGCAGGTTTGGACCATCCTGTACATCTACACATTCTTACATTACATTTCACGTATACTTGAACAAATATTATACATATCATACAGTTTTATATACATGTTTATACATTATACAGATGCGAATAGAAAAACATAAATAATATTATGTTGTTTCCTTAAAGGCAACAAAATAGAGAACGGTTATGACACGTGTTTCTGTTCAATGAATCAACAGTGCAAGTGGAACAATTCAACTTTTTTTTTATTTTTTATTCTGTACAGACAAATCTATTTTAGGCAACACATTCTGACATTTGGTAGACTTTGCTCCAAGAAGATATCCAGCAAATTTGATACAATTCTTCAAACATAAGCCATATTTGATAACGTAACATACGAATGGTTCTTATGAGATATGGTCTCATATATACAATACAGCATACATGTGGAGTTATTGTGAAAAATATTCATTTTCAGAGATCACTGTAACATTGCGTGAAACACCATTATGTCAGCATATCAAAATGCTTAAAATACATATATGATATCAAACAAAATTAAATAGCATAAGGATATAGCAAAAAGCAATATACAAAACAAAATTCAGTTTAAGCATCAGAAAACTAATACAATGATAACAAATTATCAGTGTTGCAATAATATATGAATATGATTTATTTCCACTATATTTTGTTCATATTAGACACAGAAACAGCCGACAATATCATGTCAAAGTCACATACATAATCATTGTTCAATTATAAACCTGCATTACTAAAATATACGTGTTGATTCATTGCATGATAAAATACAGAGACAAGTTGTCTACGTTACAAATCTTCTTACAAAGTAATGTAGGTAGCTAGATGAACCTTTTTGCTATATTTACGCCTTATTTATGAGCAAATCAAAACATCTACATGGATTTGCACGAAACGTCGTTATGTCAAATATCAAAATGATTAAAAATGCATGCATCTCAAACATAATTAAACAACGTGAATGATATATCAAATAACAATACATAAAACAATACACAGTTCAAGCATCAAATAACTAATATAATGATAACAAATTATCAGTGTTGCAATAATATGAATACGACCTTTTTTCTCTATATTTTTGTCATAGACAAAGACACATACGATATCATGCCAAAGACACGTACATAATCATTGTTGAATTAGAAACGTGTGTTACTAAAATATACTTGTGGATTCCTTGTATGATTAAACACCCAGACAAGTTGTTGGTCTAAGTTCCAAATATTTTTACAAATTAAGGGTGGTAGCTAGATGTACCTCATTTGCTTTAGTTGCACCTTATTTATGAGCAAATTAAAACATCTACATGGATTTGCATGAAACGTTGTTATGTCAAAAAATCATAATTATTAAAATGTATATATACACCTCACACAGAACCTTAAAACATCAAACTTCAAAACATGAATGATACATCAAATAGCAATATATACACATAACAAAATACAGCTTAAGCATTAGATAACTAATAGAATGATAACAAATAATCAGTGTTGCAATAAAATACAAATACGATTTTTGTTTCTATATTATCTTGTCAAAGACACATGCATAATTATTGTTTTAATGAGAAGGTGTGATTCGTGTGGTTTTCATGGCACGATGGAACACCCATACACGTTGTCTGCGTTACATATCCTCTTTAACAATAATGCAGGTAGCTAGATGCACATCAGTTGCTTTAGTAACATCTTATTTATGAGCAAATTAAAACCTTTTACATGGATTTGCATGGAACATCGTTAAATAAACATATCAAAATAATTCAAATGCATATACCTCAAACAGAAACCTCAGAACCTCAAACCTCAAAACATGAATGATACATTAATTAGCAATATATACACATAACAAAAATACAGCTTAAGCATCAAATAACTATTAGAATGATAACACACTATCAGTGTTGCAATAATATATGAATATGTTTTTTTTTCTATAAACTCTTGTCATAGACAAAGAAACAGCCGACGATATCATGTCAAAGACAAATACATAATTATTGTTTCATTTAGAAACGTGTGTTACTAAAAATATACTTCTTTGCATGATGAAGCACTAATACAAGTTATTTGTCTGTGTTACAAATCTTTAAAAAAAAGTAATGTTGGTAGCTAGATGTAACGTATTTACTTTAATTACACCACATTTATGAGCAAAAACATTCAAATGGATTGTTAACAAAGTTTTCAAATGTAAGAAAGGTATCGACTGTCCGACTGGGTTATTGTAGGTTTTAAAATTTGATATTAAATCGAAAGAGATGAAGACGCAAAATGTATTGTGGTCGTATTTTCAATTAATGTCCACTATTATGTTGTGTTCTTAAAATAAATATTATGGGCCCGATTATGGGTCGACAATATGAATCAGACAACTATACGTTATACGTATTAACAGTACCACGCAAAGCTTATTCCGAAAATAAAATATACACATGAATAGTCAAATATATGAATACATGATTCTATCTTTTCATAATGGGCAGCATGTTGAATTATTGATATTGCATAGATTTTCAAATAACTCACATTTCATGTTTCCAAAAGTGAGTAAAACTAGTCAAAAATGAGTATGGTAGTACATACAAAAGCACTTAAATTCAGGTGGCATTTACTCATTCGTTCGTTCGTGTGACCTTAACTAATTAAATCAAGATTCTAGTTCCTATTAAATCAAGTTCTTCCATCTCTCGATGGCTGCGATGGCCTTCTCATTGACGAGGGACAGGTCTTCATCCGTGCCAGGGGCGTAGACAACGGGGGGGGGGGGGGGGGGGGGGGGGGGGATGAGGGGGATGCACCCCCCCCCCCCCACCTCACAAGGTGGGGGGATGACATGTACAATCATCCCCCCAGGTTTTAGCGAAGGATATATTTTTTTTTGTGTGTATCTGTATATGAGTGGGAAAGAAAACATAAGTTGTATGAGCTAAGACTTGTTAATTCTAACGTTTAAAAGGGCAATGTATACATCCATTTTCAATTTTCGCTGCGCGCTTCGCGCGAGAACAGATTATCTCAGTTTGTTGTGTAACTTGCGTATTTTTTCTGTATACCGGGC
>JBAMJV010006265.1:37500-60292 GCA_037951105.1 Echinarachnius parma | reverse complement strand
GATGCCGCGGTCTGGAATCCAACCCACGACCTTCGTATCGAAAGACGGAGGCCCGAACCAATATATACCACAACACTCCCACGTAGGGGGAATCTGTCTTACTTCGGCCCTCGTCATCTCCTGTCGGCGACTCTTCATCCCATAACCATACATGAAGAGGTGAAACCGGATAGTCCAAACTCATGAACTGTGTCAGCCAATTCATGAACGGGGGGCTTCGACGATAATACAAGCACATTATATGTGGCAAGAAGTGGTTTGTAATAGGGAATCGAGGGGGAGGGGGGGGGGGGGGGGGGGGGGGTGGGGGCGTGAGAGGAAATGGTTGTGTTATGTCTAGATGTCTTGTACGTCACCAGAAAGGGGGCAAAAGCCCGCGACAAAGCCCGCGTAGCAAGATATGTTGTTTTATTGTTTAATAGGGGGTCGAGGGGAGGGGGGAAGCGTGAAAGGAAATGGTTGCGTTATGTCTAGATGTCTTGTACGTTACCAGAAAGGGGGCAAAGGCTGCCCCCGACAAGCAAATACATATAGGTAGCAAGATGTGTTGTTTTATTGTTTGATAGGGGTTCGAGGGGGTGGCTTGAATTAAATTGATGGTGTTATGCTTAGATGGATTCTACGTCACAACAAGAGGCAATAGCCCCTCCCCCCCCCCCCCCCCGCAAAAAAAAAAAACCCACACCCCTACGCTACACCAGTCTGAGTGCTTTGGAGTACTATATTGGGTCTTGCTATCATTGCCATATCTCTTGACAAGGATATGTCTGCATCGCCACAGACGCACATACATTTAAACAAACACATTACACAAATTAAACGTCGTTCTACGCAATATAAACCAACTACTTTTAATAATTTTTAATCATTTACAATATAAACCAATCACACACAAAACGCGCAATCAAATATACACACAAACAAACATACGCAAGTGCATGTATAGATGGAGCACACGCAAACCAACTTAACAAAATTAACACATTTATATCAAATTTCACAAAATATGATGTGTATATTATCGCTCACACAGTGATAGCATACAAACACATTATGATTATAACCACCGTGCACAAACATACAGCTATACGAGTAAACAAACTAACATACCATATCCAATGTGTGTTTCAGTTTACATTTATAGTATGAACATGGAATGCCAATATGTAATCAAAAATAATTATCAAAACTTGAAGAAGACAAAAAACAATCATACCATCCCTGCATGGCAGAACTTTAATTAATTGTTATTTATGGAAGCTGATACTCTAGACCAGGCAGAACGATATTGCATTTTCGCATTGTATTTTTTAAATGAAATGAAAATAATAAACTTCTGATGTGTTGTCTGTAGTGCCTCGCGAGCCAATTATACAACTCAAAACACGTGTCCTTCAATCTGAATACAATAATAATAACCACTAATTATTGTAGGATAGATAATAATTACCTCTACATTGTATAGGCAGCATCGTCATCATGCATTCGTATAAAGACTGTATCAGTTGTATGGCTGGCTATTTTATATAGGGTACTTTTGACTATGTTCTTTTAACACAAATTTTGTTTTGCGTTAATGTCAAATATTATTTGGAAGCTACCTAAAGCATCTATATTAACCCAATGAGTTGATTGATCGTAAAAACAGTATTAAAAGAGCACTTACAGTTTTTGGTTAAATCCAAACCTGAGTATCGTAAATGCAGAGGAATTGTTGCAAGTTCAATGCACGCAGCGAACAAGCGGCTAAATAAATCGTAGGTGATAGACTTTTTATTTCGAACATTTCATTGCTCTAATATATAGTCACGTTCGAAGCGGCTTTTTGTCCGAATCTTAACATTAACAAATAAGTAATGATACATTATTTCATAATTATGGTGAGTGATAAAAGGTTTAAATGTACTACAAAATAGCGCAACGCCAGAATATATCTACCAGGAATATCAACGACATCAATTTGACGCGTCTTGGAGCTCAGTCACACCGCTAGAACGTGAGCTTGCTTTGGGGTGAAAGTTACGTAACGATGTAATACAAACTGCAAACATTTTAGGAGGTTTATCGATTTAATCAATCAAGGTATTGTATAATGGGTAGATAAGGATTTGTGACACCGATGTACCTTTCCGTTAATTATTGTGATTAACACACGATACGACCACTTTCACCATACAACGAAAATAATCAACCGTGTATTCACACATCATACAATTTAGCCTTTTGGACAAGATGTCGCGTTTAACAGCGTTGCATTATGTTATTATCATTAAACACAGATCATCAAGTTTCATTATGCTCTAGAGGGATATACATATTGTAAAACAGTCATGATCCAACGTAGACTTTTGTCGAAGACTCGGGTCTGAGTTGAATACATGGCAGGAACAACCGGCGAACAAGACTATCACACGAGCTTCGACTGTTCCATTCCATTTAGCCTGAGCTGAATACATGTCAGAAACAACAGGCGAACACGACTATATCAAACGAGCAGCAACCGTCCCAAGACATCTAGTTTGAGCTGAATACATGGCAGGGACGACCGGCGAACACGACTATATCAAACGAGCAGCAACCGTCCCAAGACATCTAGTTTGAGCTGAATACATGGCAGGGACGACCGGCGAACACGACTATATCAAACGAGCAGCAACCGTCCCAAGACATCTAGTTTGAGCTGAATACATGGCAGGGATGACCGGCGAACACGACTATATCAAACGAGCAGCAACCGTCCCAAGACATCTAGTTTGAGCTGAATACATGGCAGGGATGACCGGCGAACACGACTATATCAAACGAGCAGCAACCGTCCCAAGACATCTAGTTTGAGCTGAATACATGGCAGGGACAACAGGCGAACACGACTATATCAAACGAGCAGCGACCGCCCCAAGGTATCTAGTTTGAGCTGAATACATGGCAGGAACAACAGGCGAACACGACTATATCAAACGAGCAGCAACCGTCCCAAGACATCTAGTTTGAGCTGAATACATGGCAGGAACAACAGGCGAACACGACTATATCAAACGAGCAGCAACCGTCCCAAGACATCTAGTTTGAGCTGAATACATGGCAGGGACAACAGGCGAACACGACTATATCAAACGAGCAGCGACCGCCCCAAGGTATCTAGTTTGAGCTGAATACATGGCAGGGACGACCGGCGAACACGACTATATCAAACGAGCAGCGACCGCCCCAAGACATCTAGTTTGAGCTGAATACATGGCAGGGACAACAGGCGAACACGACTATATCAAACGAGCAGCAACCGTCCCAAGACATCTAGTTTGAGCTGAATACATGGCAGGGACGACCGGCGAACACGACTATATCAAACGAGCAGCAACCGTCCCAAGACATCTAGTTTGAGCTGAATACATGGCAGGGATGACCGGCGAACACGACTATATCAAACGAGCAGCAACCGTCCCAAGACATCTAGTTTGAGCTGAATACATGGCAGGGACAACAGGCGAACACGACTATATCAAACGAGCAGCGACCGCCCCAAGGTATCTAGTTTGAGCTGAATACATGGCAGGAACAACAGGCGAACACGACTATATCAAACGAGCAGCAACCGTCCCAAGACATCTAGTTTGAGCTGAATACATGGCAGGAACAACAGGCGAACACGACTATATCAAACGAGCAGCAACCGTCCCAAGACATCTAGTTTGAGCTGAATACATGGCAGGGACAACAGGCGAACACGACTATATCAAACGAGCAGCGACCGCCCCAAGGTATCTAGTTTGAGCTGAATACATGGCAGGGACGACCGGCGAACACGACTATATCAAACGAGCAGCGACCGCCCCAAGACATCTAGTTTGAGCTGAATACATGGCAGGGACAACAGGCGAACACGACTATATCAAACGAGCAGCAACCGTCCCAAGACATCTAGTTTGAGCTGAATACATGGCAGGGACGACCGGCGAACACGACTATATCAAACGAGCAGCAACCGTCCCAAGACATCTAGTTTGAGCTGAATACATGGCAGGGATGACCGGCGAACACGACTATATCAAACGAGCAGCAACCGTCCCAAGACATCTAGTTAGAGCTGAATACATGTCAGGAACAACAGGCGAACACGACTATATCAAACGAGCAGCAACCGTCCCAAGACATCTAGTTTGAGCTGAATACATGGCAGGGATGACCGGCGAACACGACTATATCAAACGAGCAGCAACCGTCCCAAGACATCTAGTTTGAGCTGAATACATGTCAGGAACAACAGGCTAACATGACTATATCAAACGAGCAGCAACCGTCCCAAGACATCTAGTTTGAGCTGAATACATGTCAGGAACAACAGGCTAACATGACTATATCAAACGAGCAGCAACCGTCCCAAGACATCTAGTTTGAGTTGAATACATGGCAGTAACAACCGGCGAACGCGACTATCACACGAGCTGCGGCAATCCCTGCAGCTCATCCTGTACGAGCGACTATTCTGACTCTCACCAGTCGTTTCTAAAGTTAAGTCGTGAGGCCTGGTCACAAGGCTACATCGAACCCGAAATGAGAGTTAAAGGCGCCTATTAACATTGTCAAATTCAACCAAACTCACTTGGGGCTTTCACATTTCTCTTGTATACCTTGTTGTTTGGTTTATGGTAACAATTAAGCATTTAATTGGGGTTGTGATTTGTAAAACTTCTCAATTACGGTGATATTAATGATTGAATTAAAATGCGTCCCGGAACGCTTTTCGATTGTAATCAAACTCACTAGACAGTAGCCAATCAAATCGTATTAGTTGTTACTATTTTCACTAGGTAAACAATGTTCCATCTCTATGCAACTATCATACATCATAATTCAGAATAATCTTGCAATGATATGGGTATAAGATTGAATTCGCAAACATCACTTATGAAACAACGAATTTGATACAACACTTTATAAAGAACGACCCACGATTCCGGTTTAATGTGAACGCGATTTAGTCACAACCGATGGCCAATATTGATATTGAATCCAATGCTCGACTGCTCATATCGCTATTTTTATACTTCAAAAATGCCCTTTGTTTCGCTCTCCGTCAATACGTATACTGTCTGCTTCATTGTGTTAATTGTCATGTAAAAGAGACATAATGGTCAATTAAATATTAATATCATGTATAAATAAACGCTTTTTGTAGTTGTTCAGTGTTGTTCCATGTACATATATAGGGGCATTATATTATTAACCACGCATCGACATTATTTTCATGATTACATGCACGGTATTGCCCGTCGTACTCGCTGACTGCCAAGCTATTTTATCACAATTTAGTATGAACCCAGTATAATATTTTGTTTGAAATTCACATAATACATTATATATTAGATAGACATTAGATCAACATAATTATGTGTCAACTGGCGCTCAAGGCACACACGTGGTTAAGGAGGGTATATTAAACCATGATGAATATTATTTGGAAATGGTGTAATGTCCATCGCTCCAGTGTCAGCCTATTGTTTGTTTTGTATGAAGGGATCTAGTAACTTGGTTAACATGAGCAAAAACTGACAAAGAATTTCTGTGTGTTTTCTGTCATTTGATATGTCCACTGAGTGATGTGTGAAAATGCCATGTTTAAAGAGCGTCATATGACCGAGTAATGAACAAAATGCAAAGTGATATTCGCTAAACTCATTGCACTGGTAAACTTTGTACACAGTAATAATTCCTCCAGCGAGAATGGCAATCCGAACACTTCAATCATAACATATCTTTATAACGGAAGGGAGAGAAGTTCGGAAGACCGGAACCTGTTTCATGATGACCTCCGCCAACGAAGTTGGAGGAGGTTATGTTTTTGGTCCCGTTTGTTTGTTTGTCACCAGTCTCCTGCGCACAATTTCACAGATATCTCAACCAATTTGTCGTAGAAGCTTAGTGTTCATCTAGAATAGAGCCCATTCAATTGTCAAGGTCAAAAGTCAAAGGACAAGGTCAAGGTCACGCAAACATCAACATTCGAGTGTTGGCGGAGGTATGCACTCCCTGAGTGCTCTATCGTCTATAGTTCAAATTGTAATACGAATACAACGAGGTATGCGAGGATCGATAGACTTTTAAATAAGTGTTGTGGATGTGTTCAATGTAACCAGATCCCTTTAAAGGGCAATAATTAACCCCAAGCAAAATGTTGCTTTCATAGACTTGAAGAGATTAGGTGGAATAATCTCTGAAAGTTAGAGCATAATCGGGCAAGAAACAAGAAAACTATCGCTCTTTGAAAATGTATACTCATTCCTATATGGTGAACTCAAATTAGCAACTCACTCTGTTAAATGTGTGGACTACTACTCCCCATATGTGTTGTACACAAAAGTTCACATTTTTACAGTTTTCTTCATAGTCACACTTTTCCATTCCCCAAACTCACGATATTTTGTGTATAAATGTATTCATCAAAACATATGTTGAACAAAATTGAAATTTTGTGTACAAAATGTATGGGGAGTAGTCCACAACTTTGCCAGAGTGCGTTGCCAATTTGAGTCACTCGTAGAAATAAATGGCTCTTTTCAAAGAGCCATAGTTTTCTTATTTCTTGACCGATAGTGCTCAAATTTTCAGGGACTATTCATCCTATGTCGTGTACTATACAAACATTTGTCTGGATTTCATTGTCCTTTAATAAACTAATAAGCTGCATGTAGGCTTTTGAACTTTTAACATGATTGCGATCGATGGTGCCTTCCCGGTGTGAGGTGTTTCTTTTTTTTTTCCAAAATCAGAAAAATATGTACCAATAATAATATACTACAATCATACACCACAATATCTAAATTGGGTGATAATAACACCGATAACTGATTGGGTGCTAACGGGTGCGTGTATTTAATTGTATTTTACTTATCCCAATATTAGTGGATTGGCGTTTGGGTGATATTTGTTGCCATAGTATTGTCACGCACACATACATGTATAGTATAGGCGTATATATATAGGCCTATATTATTTTGCTAAAAAACGATTGAAAAGTGGGACGTGCTGGTCCGGTAGTTTAAGCACGTTCCTATACTTGGTAACATAAGCACGGACGTTTGTGAATGCCCGTTTGTTGTTTTTGAAAGCTTGTGGTAATAGTATTTGGTCCGTATGCAAACGTTGGCCGAATTCAATAATAAACTTTCTACAACAACCATATTACGGGTGAATGAAATCTCAATGTTATACATATCGAGACTAAATGCTCTAAATTGATACAGGCATAATAAACGAGGTTTATAGGACCAAAAAAAAAAAGCCAGAATTCATTTTATATATATGTATTTTTTTATATATAGGATCAATTAGATAAAGGGCAAAGCTCAGACAAATAGTAGGCATCGTATATAGTGGTGGTGACGGTCATGGTATATATTAAAGTATGATGATTATTATTTGACAGACATATTATACACATTGGTCTTTGTAGAGAGGTTGAGTTACAGCATACTATTAACAGGTGATTAAATACAGGGGAATTCTAAACGATATGCACGGTTGCCTTCGTACACATGATTCTTTACAGTTAAAGGGGACCACCAGGCAAAGAACAACACATTGTTATATGTTTTGGTACCGTTTTGTGATATCAAATAGATACCCAACATTTTGCAAATGGTTGTGTAATTCATAAACAAAGCAATTAATTTCCACCACTTACGGAACCACTGCTATTTACTGGTTCCATACGGGCCAACCATTTGCGAGTGCGCCAATGCAGCTATTCACGCGCACGTTTGTAAACAATAGATTACCGGGCGATTCGTTCGCTCTGCACGCATTGCAATTCACCGCACACATAGCAGTCTGCGTAATTCAGACCGCATGAACGCATGCTTTAGAATGGTGATGCGTTTCCAATTATATTTTTTTCTTTCTGGAAACATATTTTTGTGAACTTGTTGATGGAATGGAATACTAAAGATGTTACCTTTCTTTAATAAGAATATTATTTTTGGGTGGTGGTACCCTTTAATATGCCCAGTGTTCTGTAATGATAGACAGGTTGAAGTTGCATTATTTTATAGACATTTTCATGTAGGCAACGTGATTTCTGTCTGGTGGAACGAGAAAATTAGTCTCGAAAGACAGGTGGTCTTTACGGAGAGGTGGTCGCTAAAGCAGGTTACACTGTACCCGATCCATCCTCATCCAACCTGTGTATAGTGACCACCAATCGGAAACAAGAAAAGTGGCCACTGTAGACAGGTAATCAATGTAACATTTATAGCGGCCTAACAGATTACATTTATTGGAGTCATTTTAGATGATACTTTATTTTTTTTTATCATAGATTGTATATTAAGAATAAGATTTTGTTTAAACATTGGTATGTTATGTAAATTACGCATGATATTACCAGAAAGGGAATTGTTTATGCTGTATAATTGCTTAATTGACTTAATTTGCCATATTTACAATATTGTAATATGACCTGGGATAGTGTTGGATAAACTTAATTAGATACTTTATATGAACTCCAAAAGAAAGCTCTAAGAATCTGTACTAACTATAATTATCAAGCTCATTCACTTCCTTTTTTTTGTTTTTTTTAACACTCTCAATATTTATGATATTCATACAATTCGAACTGCCAAAATTAATGTATTTTGTTTTTAATCATTTGTCACAAAACAATATTTCTAAAATGTTCCTTTGCAATTCATATAACACTCGCTCAAGTAATAAATATCATTATCAAAAGGTCCATACCCAAGCAATATTATACTCTGTCAGGCATAATGGTCCTCGTTTATGGAATGAATTATCAAATGAAAAGTTGCACTCTTCAGTCTGCATTCAAAGCTCAATTGAAGAGACTATTAATCATTTCATATTCAAAGTAACTCTTGTAAAGATAGCTTTTATGTTTTCACCCATGCAATGTGTGCATTGTGTGTATGTGTGTGTGTGTGTGTGTGCGTGTGTGCGTGTGTGTGTGTGTGTGTGTGTGTGCGTGCGTGTGTGTGTGTGTGTGTGTGTGAGTGTGTGTGTGTGTGTGTGTGTGTGTGTGTGTGTGTGTGTGTGTGTAATTATAGGTTGTTAATGTATGTTGTATACTTTGTATCAAATGTGTAAAATCATATTATTTGTATCTAGAAAGGGGCTACTGCTTACAAGTATATTACTTTTTTGTAGCCTCCTATTTCAATATTTCAATATTTATCTGCATTTATCTATATGATTGATTGATACATGACTTGTATTATATAAGTATAATGTTATTGTTTTATGATTGAAATGAATAAAGACGAACTTGAACCTTTAGGGACAGGTCCCATATATTTGTTATTCTCTGCAGGGGTTCATTTTGACGGCCACTGTAATGACTATATTGGCAGGTTGGTTGTTATTAACAGGTGGCCACTATTAAAGACAGGTATGACTGTATAATGATACGTATTTATGCGACTGATATTTTTGAGGTGACGCGTGGCTGAACTGACGGCCAATTAGAGCGGCAGTGCTATCGATAATCATCGTCAGACTGGTTGTAAGCGGCTGGTAGCTGAAAGTTAATTAGCGTGCGATTGTTCACACGCTGCAGCCGCCATTGTATACCATTATTGATTGCGCTCAAGTCATTAAATATCGCGAGGGAGGCGCGGGAGACGGAATTGGAATGGATGTTATTTTAGGACTTTTGTGAAAAATGTACCGCCGTCAACTCGTACAACTTGCACGTACATAAACCCCCTGACCTTGTGTCATGGTCAATATGATATATGCTGCTTTCTATTGTGAACAAAATAAACCGCGCTTAATAATTTATCTTTGTATGAAAAGGCGACTTGAAAGAGATGTGATTTTTAAGCTTGTTTTACACACTATTGTAAAAATGTGCCTGTATGATGTGCGGTGTATTACAAAACAATTCTGTAGTACTCATTTTTCTGCCTGTAGCATTCCTTTTTATTATGTGCAATTTTAACTGCTCTGCACTGACAGCTATGTGCCAGTGACCAGGGGGTGTTTCACAAAGATACTAAGTTGAACTTAACTCTAAGTTGGACTTAGAAATTATGGAAAGCCGTCAGTTTCTTTGAAACAATTGTGTAAAAAAAAATTTAAAAAGGCAAACATAAGGTTGATTAATATCAATGATACTTTCTATTATCAAGGGGATTTAATGTTCTTATGAATTTATGAAAAATCGAAAATACTTTTTTTTAATTTTTTATATTTGAGTATATATTCCAAGGCTACAAATGGCTTTCCATAATTTGTAAGTCCAACTTAGAGCTAAGTTCAACTTAGGATCTAAATAAATCCTTTGTTTTTGCTTAATTTTTCTTAATAAAGCTGATGCTTTAAACAAGTATTACGCTGTGCATAATATGACGAATAAGTATTAAATCTTGACATACATGGGCGGATCGGCACGCAAGGCACGCCAGCGAACATAGAGATCCGCATAGAAAGTATTAACATTCACATTAATGATAAAGCATATCATGCTTCAGATGTCAAATTAAATTAGTTTTTTAACAAATAAAATGATCATTATAATTATTACTGGATTGGCAAGATGAAACATTCAGATTATCTTATTACACAGCCTTGCATCATGTTTATAGAAGTGAAATGCATTTAAGAATAGTATGAAAATGTGAATGGAAAGTGATTATCAAATTCCATACAAAACGCGTTTTTAGTCATGATAGTACAAGGGAATGGAAGGATGACTACTTACCAGATCAGGCTCAGCTTCAATTTAAAAGAGAGGTGAAGAGAATAAGAACAACTTGATCCTGGTTGATCTGTGCTTTCAACAGAAGCGCGTTTTTCCTGCCGTTCTAGATACGGCCTTCTTGCTCCAGACAATATTAATGTCTTTGCTTTCAACAGAAGCGCGTTTTTTCCTGCCGTTCTAGATATGACTTTCTTGCTCCAGACAATATTTATGACACGGTTACGCGATTTTGACCAAAAATATCAAGAACGATGTGTCCCATATATAGTTTTGTTATTACATAAAAAGACACTAAGGACCTTGTGAAAATTGAAATAACCGCGGAATGTGATGATTTGTATCAGGAACGTTGATCAATATTTTCAAATGTTTACTTTTAACAAGTCATACTCAAAATAAACGCGAAATGCTTTTAAACGCTCTCTATCAAGTCATACTCAAAATAAACTCGAAATGAGGTAATTCATTAGGAACGTAGATCAATTCATACTAAAAGTTAACGCGAAATGTGGTAATTTATCGGGAACTTGGATCAATGTTTCCAAACGCTCGCTAAACAAGTCATAACCCAAAGTATGAAGTTACCTTCGATAGGTGTTATGCCTAAGTTGTATTCATCTTCCTTTGGGCGAGCATGCTATCAGTCTGGTGTTTCCCGCCATTTTTACGATCGCCAGTAAAGGAATATTGAATTATAATTGAAAATATACACCGAGCTTCGATACTCAGCGATTTTCAAGTCAGTTTGTCCTTCAAATGACCGGTCAATCTTCAGTTTATTGGTGATAAAAGTCAGAGTATAATGGCATGCCCGTAGAGAAATGTAGTTCATCATTTGATAGATAACATCAAGCTCCAGCGATCCACGTGGTACAACTCAATCCCATACCCTGCGGCAAAGCTGCAAATTAGTATAGTATCAATATCACTCCGACGCCAATCAAGTAGGGAAAAGATGATGAGCTGTATTCAATGTCCAATTCAAAACAAACCAAGAGAGAACTTACAAATGCGATGAATTATTTCATCAACTCGATCCGATATAGTAGGTTTATTCGAGGGGAAAAGGAAAAGCTTGAGAACACACGATGTTGATAAACACAATTAGTCCACAAACGCCTATCGCTTGGTAGGAGCTGAGATGGTGTGCGTGCGAGAGAGTGGTGTGTTGTGAAAAACGCGCGGGAAGTTCCGATCTACCTTAGATAACGCGAGCGCGTGTGTACGGCAGTATGCTATAAAGGGGGCGATGCGTACTGTATTTGTTGTAATTTTTACGTATACCATCGTGCACCGTTTAGAGTGCATTGTTCATGTTCATACGTTGGTTTCTGGGGTGCACGCCCCCTCGACGTTCGTGTATGTCCGCGCTGAATTAAAGGGTGACTTACTTATTTTTGTTTCAATGAAAAGCGGTATTGTTGTTTTTGTCATTGTTTATGTTACTGTTTTGTCTGTATACGCGTTAAATAGCGAGTGCAGGCTCAACCCAGATGTGCAAGGAGGAAGCGGTAGAGTTATTATGGTTTATCATTGAAAAGGAGCCGCAGCAGCACCAGCGGACCAAAAACAGCAAAGATACCCATACCGGCAAAAACAATTTGGGTCAATTGTTAACATTTACCACAATGTAAGCACATTTTACACTTTTTATCACACGGTAAACACACTATTTATCACAGTGTCAGTGTGACCACACTATATATACCACACTGTGAACAAAGGGTGCTTCGCAGTGTGTTTATTTTATGTTCACAGTGTTTTAACAGTGTGCATAGGCTACCCCATCGCTACACAGCTGTTTTTGCTGGTTGATTCGCACTAATCACGATTTGTTAATAATATTCATGAGTTATTTATTAATTTGTAGATTTATTTGATTGTTCATTTCTATGCACTTTACATAATTGTTCATTTACTTACTTACTTACTTACTTACTTACTTACTTACTTACTTACTTACTTACTTACTTACTTACTTACTTACTTACTTACTTACTTACTTACCTCCGTTTACTTACTTACTTACTTATTACTTAAAGTCTTAATTACTTACTTACTGACTTACTTACTGACTGACTGACTGACTGACTGACTGACTGACTGACTGACTGACTGACTGACTGACTTACTTACTTACTTACTTACTTACTTACTTACTTACTTACTTACTTACTTACTTACTTACATACGCACTTACTTAATTACGTACTTACTTAAGACTTAATTATTTATTTAATATTAGCTTTCAAAAAATACATAAGCTCAACAGAAATAAGAGCAATAATCCAAATAGAACAAATGAGTTAGATTTAATTATCAATTACACACTCTGCACAAAAACATACATAAACACTACATACACAAGTTGACAAGTATGAACTTAATGATTTGTTAAAGAATGTGTTAAAAGGGGAATGGGTTAGGTAAAAACGAGTAAACTAACACATACATAATAAAACTTACGCGAAACGAAGGTTTCACACAAAAAAGTAATGTTATCAAAAGTGAAAAATGTTTACAAAAGTGACAATGTAGTCATCTTCTTGGATAGGTTTACATTTCGGTCTTATGTTCCCCCTTTTTTCGCAATAATAACGACTGATCCAGATTATTTTAGGCCAATGTTATGACATGAATCCAAAGTAGCACGTACAAACAACTTTTTCCAAGGAAAACAAGCATATAAGTCTGACCAACGTCTTGGACAACATATAGAAATGCGAGTCCCTCTTGAATTCGCAACTTCTAGATATTTTTGTTTGTCCTGTTGTTTTTCTGACATAATTACAACTATCTCGGGTTAGGAAAAGCATGGTGTAACTCAAGGGTTGTTTTGTTACCATTCAAATACTCTTTCAGACGTTTGATGAACTAGATTATTTCCGTGTAAATCTATCCGTGTAAAGTTTAAATTAGCTGATTTTGTAAGTCAAGCGATATACATGTTAAAGTGACACAGGTAAAGTGTCTAACTCCACAAAAAATACTTGGAGCTTCCTCGTTTCTCTTCTGCCGTGTTGTTTAGCTTATGGTAAGAGAAGAATAAAATAGGGTTCGGTTTTTTCAAATGTCCCTTTAGTATGAAGATAATTATCATTGAAAATCATTATTTCAAAAACGTTAGCTAACGGTTTTGATAAAAAGTACAATTGTCGTCGCTGAACAAGTCCTGCCAGCGCGCGTGAGAAATGTTCCCGACCCACTGAACTTTGAGCCTAGCGTGCGCAAATTCCATGAATTCCGTATCGGCTGCAGCTGTATATACGGGTGCGGATATCGTCAAGATCAAACGGATGATTATCACTGCAACAAATCTACAATAGACCATCAGTATTCGGTGATAAAATATGAACTCAATATTCGTTTTTTCACTAGGTAAACAGTGTTCGTTTTCTTTCAAACTTTCACAAATCTTTCAATTCTATTTTACAATGATATTGATATAGGATTGAAATGTCAGTTTGTGCAATATATGACACTTTACACGGATCACTTTAAACTTTATTTAACAAAAAACGATCGTGCGTATTAGATATGTGTAGAACATGTTGAATAAGATACTTGTGTATGTTATATGCTTATACGGGTATGCATGTATGAATGTGAACAGGATATATAATATATACATTGGGCACGCGTGTGTATACGTGTTCGTCTTACAACTTAAATAATTCAAAAAGATGTCACAGAAATCATGCATTTGCGGTGGGTCTGTGGCGCAGATACGGGGGGCAAAACAAAATGGCGGAAGCGTGACGTCATTCTCCTTGTGACACATCTGTGGCGCAGATACGGGGGGCGGCACGGGATGCACGGTGGGCACATATTCCCCCAATAACCTGTCAAAAACAATGCACAAAATAAGTTGACAATCTATGGGGGGAAAAAAATACATAAGGTGTGCCCCCAATAATTCGCTCGCCCCTCCTCTCTGTGCGAAGTTACCCTTTCGGGGGAACCGATAAACTCGACCAACTGGGAACTGCAGACCAGCGCATAATGAGCGAGATTTGGCAACCCCCCCCCCCCCCCCCCCCCCCTCCCCCCCCCTCCCTCCCTCCTCCTCCAATCATTTCGACCACGCTTCGCCACTGGGCCTAACCATCGGAAAAGGGTAGATCGATGTGTCACGAGGATAATGACGTCACGCCTCCTCCATTTTGTTTTGCCCTTGCATTGTAGTACTAGTGATTCATAATTATATCACATTAAAATCTTAACCAAACACTTTGGGAAGTGGGTGGGGGCTTTCGAGAGAACGAAGCGACCGAGTCATGGGGGACCGAGTCGTGTGAGATGGGGTACATTTTGGACATTCATTGATTTTGATTGAAAATGAGCAGAGAAAAATAGGCTTCTTTGAGAACATGGAACACCCTAACACCAGATGTAATGTCTGCCCCATCAGTCGAAGTGTTTCGACAAAGACTAATGGAGAGACCCCCGATGTGTAGTGAGGCACCGCAGCTGGATTTTTACTTGCACCACTTAAGATTTGTTGTTTTACGACTGCACTTGTCCAGCACGAGCACCGGCGCACAGCATATTATACGCCCGTAGTAAAAAAAAAATCTTCAAAATTGAAGGACACATGTCTACCCTGAAGAAGTAGAAGTACCCGAGACCTCCGAATTGCTAGACCGGTGCTCAACCATTGGGCAGTTTTCTCTATGTTTGAATTAATTAATTTTGTTAAATTCGTACGATTTATAAATTGGCACTTAATCTATAGATTGCTCATTGGTTATGCTGGTATGAGTAAATTATGCTTATTTAGGCTCCGAAATTTAAAAAATATCGATTTATGTTCACATTCATCTTGTAGGCAATTCAATGGGAAATTATATTGAAATAAATTATGCGGTAAAAAAAAAAATCCCAAACCATTGGCGGCGGAAGAAAAAAAAATGCAAATAAAGCTGCAATACTGATGCATCGTGGTTAGAACCGACTGGGCACCATTTTTGTCAGGGGGGCTGAGGGTGTAGTCCAATATTGGAATAAAGTCTTCTCCAATTAGCTGCCCCCCAAATTGTATGATTTTGTCCAAATACTAGTATGCCATAAGTTTGCCAAAATATGAACAAATGATGTTTTCCTAATAAATTATAATTTTTGCCCGAACATTAGGTGGCTTTGCCCGAATAAACTCGCAGAGGCGGAATTTCCCTCCTCCCCCCCCCCCCCCACCCCCTCCCAATTAGTA
The DNA here is from genome assembly GCA_037951105.1 of Echinarachnius parma. Taxonomy (NCBI): domain Eukaryota; kingdom Metazoa; phylum Echinodermata; class Echinoidea; order Clypeasteroida; family Echinarachniidae; genus Echinarachnius; species Echinarachnius parma. The sequence continues at coordinate 44,369 of JBAMJV010006265.1, read as the reverse complement.
CGCCTTTGCGAGTGAGGTACATAACGAGGTTAGGGTACGTGGATCGATACTCTGATTGCCTGTCAAGTCATCCACCCCAATGTATATATATACAATGAATAGACAAGAAGTTCAGCTGGGTAAGAAGAGAGAGCGTCTGATATACAATTCATCGCACACTTTTCTACTGTGTATCTATTAGGGATCTAGTAACTCTGTCAAAATCTTTTTAAAAAACTTAATTGGAACTCTAGCGGTTCTCACATACCTTTGTATTACCAATAGAAGCATGGAACAACTTTTGGTTGTCCAAATGTATCTTCCGTTTAAAAGATATGTATAATTGAAGTGTTCAGATGTATAACTATCCACTGGATATATGTCTACAAATTCAGTGCAATGAGTAGTGAATATCACTTTGCATTTTCGCTTTTAACATCCTTTTAACGTGAAATTGTTACAAATTACTATAAAGTGGACATATCAGATCACAACAAAGTGACATTTGTTGCACTTTCTGAACCAATTTCTATCAAATAAAGTTTGTTTTCATTTCAAAATCATAATGCTCTTTCAAATGTTACACTTACTTTTCCATTACCTCACAAACAAATTATTTCTTGAAGCGCCCTCTATACCAAAACTGAACTATCCCTTTAACATATCGGTTCTTCAAACGCAACAAAAATGCTCTTGACAATGTAATGCAGGCTAACGAATAGTTACATTCATCAACCGTATTTTCTTAACAGTAACTGAACGAGGTCATGCATTTTGCATGTGACATTTGGGATAGACCGGACTGTATAACATGTCCAGAGGGACTTGGTCTCATAAGTCTTGGTCTAGTTCTAAATAAAGAACCATGTACCGTAGTGTGATCATAAAAGTTTAATTGTCTACGCGCGGCGGTTGTCTGGTGCGCAGTGTATTCGGTTGTGAGATTTGCAGAAAATGCTAGTGAAAGTTTCGTATTAAATCACCTCTTCCGCAGGGGAAAATGCGGCCAGGTAGGTTTTTTTAAAGAGAGATTCAAAGATAATTGGCAAGATTATTTTCACGTGTGCTACCGTATATAAATAATAAATAATGGAGAGAGCATAACAAATTAACACACACTACACAGTGTGTAAATGGTGAATGGCATGGTGAACACATTTTTAAAAACCCAGTTGAATGTACGCATGGTCAGTATCAGCACCCAATACAATAATATGAACAAACTGTCAACACACTATGAACACAATGCTAGCGTATTTTTACCACACTATAAAACACCCTTTGTTCAGGGTGTGATAAATAGTGTGCTCGTGTTGTGCAACAGTGTGCTCCACAGTGTGTTCACATTGTGATCACATTATACTCACAATGTGATCCCAGTGTGTTCACAGGGTGTTCACATTTTGATCACAGTGTGTTCACGGAGTGTTCACAGTGTGTTCACATTGTGATCACAGTGTGTTTATATAGTGTTCATTTTGTGATCACAGTGTGATGGGTGTTGAAACTGTTAAAACACTTCAATTTAACATGGCCCACACAGTATTATCTTCACAATGTGAACCACACTATGACCCACAGTAATTGTGACCTACTCTTTGACCCACACTGTGAAACTGGTAAGCCCCCATGTATGATAATTTGTCTGCTGAATTGATTTACTTTGTATTCAAAGTAAGAATTATGTTGTTTTTGTCCCATCGATAGTTTTCAACTGCATTGCTATTTTAATTTAAAAGTTTGACAGTTTAATTGTATATGTATAATAATGGTCATAGAGTTTATAAAAATGCAAAATGTAAAAAAGTAAAATGCCAATTAGAATTGAAACGTAGAGGCGCGCCCCCTTGCTCCCCACCCCCTCTACGCCAATGTGCATACGGTCATAAAATTCGGCAATGCTTATCTCATATCGCGCCCACCGCATAGTAAATATTACACATATATACAGTAATTGTTAATTAAAGATTGTGACCGTGAGAACTGAATACAACGAAAGGTCAAGAGCGAGAGACAATTATCACCGAATTAAATATAATCATTTTTCGTTTTTCGTTTTTCGTTTTTCGTTTTTCGCGTGGAGCAATCAGCGAGTCGGGTACCTGGTAAAAAAAATTTAAAAATGATGTCACCAATAAGCAGATTTGCTCCTACGGTTTCTCTTACATAGATATAAACCTGTATAAAATGATGACCTATCATAGGATAGAATAAAAATGGCCACTGCATACAGGTTATCTGAGGTTCCATAACATTGCTTTTCTCTGCAGGGAATACTTTTGGTGACCAATATAGATAGGTTGGCTGCTATAGGCAGGTTGGCTGCTAAGACAGGTTTTTACTGTACATTGTCCACCGGGATACCATTGACAACGGGTTAAGATACCCTGCTAATTTCCCAGGCTTACATGACAATATGATAAACACCATATTTGATACATTCAATGTTACACCCTACAAATTGAAAAGGTAAGCCCGTGTCACATATTACCGGATAGCGTTGACGGACGCCCGACGGAGAGCCAGGTTTTTAATCCGTTCGTCTCCGTGCTCCTTATCCGTTTCTCGTTCGGCGAATTAGTTCCTCGCCAGGCGACGTACGTTGTTCTATCCGGAGGAATGTTTCGTGCACGAAACAATGGAAACGAATTTCATAACCCGATAATTATTTTGTTTTCACAGATTTTCCATGATCTGTCTGGCATCCGTTTGAGCTGTCCGGTGATATGTGACTTTCCCAGTTGCAATTGTTGCCCGCTGGTGATTATTACTAATCAAATTCATAAGCAGCATTTTTTTTTAAGGCATGGGCTATGAACGACTGTCAAGGGCCGACTATCGGTACCACACCAACATTATGATGCAACGGTGGCGCAGCGCCGAGGAGGGGGGGGGGGGGGGGGGGGGGGGTGGGTTGAAGGGAAAATTCTTCACAAAATAAAGGCATACACAGAGTGTGCCCCAATTATTCCTGTGCCACCCCCCCCCCCCCCCCCCCCCAATCGGTCCGACCGAGCTATTACAATTGTTAACTGGTGGTGGAGGGAAAAGCATGGAAGTTCCACTCCCGAGGGATTTTAATGCTATTGATGGAAGAGTAAATAAGTCCGAGACGTATAGTCGAGGGACTTATTTTCTTCACGAAATAGCATTTTAAGAGGGGAACATTCCATGATTTTCCCGACAGCAAAGTTAACAACTGTTTTTATCATCTGATTGGCATGTAACAGTGCCATGTAATATCCAAACATATTACATGGTAGCTCATGTACTGTATTTACTATGTCAGGTCAGGTAATAAACGCCACTGTGATGCAATGTATGAATTTGATACAGAATACGGGAAGTAAAAACCTACCACCCCCCCCCCCCCTCGTTGAAAATGTTATCAACATTTACAACGGAGCGGGAGAGGGGGTACTAACTGCCTTGTTGCCCCCCCCCCCCCCCTCTCTAACCTACCTTAAAGGGGTAGTTCAGTTTTGGTATAGAGGGCGCTTTAGGGAATGCTTGTTTGTGAGGTAATGAAAAACTGAGTGTAAAATTTGAAAGAGCATACCATATTAATGACAGAATAAACTTTATTTGATCAAAAACATCAGAAACAGCTGAAATATCAATAAATATATCCGATCGAAATAAACCTGGGGCTCCCTGGTTTATTCGATGATTTAAGAAAAACAAAATAAAATGCTTACACTTTTTCAAAATTTTACAAAAGAGTTTGAAAATAGTTGATGATGATCTCTTTATATTGTAATCATTATTTCAACAAAACATCACATGCACAAGTTTGTATACAAAATGGTTTAAACCAGTGCGTTTTTAGAGAGCACCCTCGTGTGTTTTAAACAGCTCTTTTTGAATGATAACTGGCTTTTTACTAGTCGTTTGTAATTGTTTTATACCTTTTGAGCATGGTGGAGTTATAACTATTAGTCTGTAATGTAATGGTGCAGGTTTTGGTTACTAAAAATGTCAGTTTGACCAAAACTCAACTATCCCTTTAAACCTGAAATACTTCCGACTACCGAAGAAGGGGCGTCTGTAAATCGAAGAATCAATGTTTAATGAATAATATATCCATACATTACATAATTCAGTTTGACCAAAACTGTACTATCCCTTTAACTACGAATCCTCCGGAAGTCCGGAGTACAAAACGATATTCCGATGTTATTATGATCGTTGGATGATTGTCCGCGACGGGAAATATTCCCAGACAGCGACCGCTTATAGCGTGGATTTTATTCATAAATCTAGGATAAAATTTGGCGGATCAGGCGGCGAAAAAATGTCAGACATCATTACTGTGGTGGAGTCTTCTCAGAATTCCTATCTCCTAGGATATTAGGATTATGTGTTATGATGAATAGCATTGATATAGATGTGGTATGAAGGATGGCGCGTCTTCTTTCCCTTTCGACCCCCCCCCCCCCCCCCCCTCTCTCTCTCTCTCTCTATCTTTCTTCCGACACTCAAAGACAAAAAGATAATATTAGGGCCCCGTTGCAGGAAGGGTTACGATCGATTGTTAAAGGTAGTGTTGAGTATTGGTATTTCCCGAAGTGCCCCCCGAATTTTTTTTTTGTGAGATAATGAAAAACTGACTGTCAAATCACCGGGCGATATTTAGACTTTTTAGAAAAATTTCAAAAAATGCTCGGAGACTACTTTGACAAAAATCAGAATAGGTTTTTAAAAAGTCGTTGATGATATCTCTATTGAATCATTATTTTAACAAACATTAAATGCACAATTTTGTATGAAAAAAATGCTAAAACCAATGATTTTTTTAATAGCGCCCTCTTGAGTTGTAACGGCTCTTTTTGAATGATAACAGGGGTTTTACTTAGTCGTTTGTAATTGTATATAATTTTCGAGCATGGTGAAGTTATAACTATTACATTGTACCGTAATGGTGCAGGGTTTTTGTTACTAAAGTTAAGTTTGACCAATATTCAACCATCCCTTTAAGTTGCATATTATGCACATTTGAACCAATCGGATTTGTGCCTATAGTATGTTTTATAGTCGTCATGATCTGACTTGCAATTATTGCAGCTTCACAAACACAATCGATTGCAGCTCTTTCTGCATCGGGCCAAGGAAATACTACTCTTTCTATTAAATCTTTTCACATAGTCAGTGTGCCCCAGGCTTCCTTGATGGTTACCACACCGCCCCAAAATCAACAACAATAACAACATCAACAAAATTGCATCTTGTCTTGTTTGTTTTTTCTCCTGGGTTTAATATTCAAAAATGAATTGGACACGCTATTTCGGTTAAACACACACACCCACACACACACAGTCACACTCACACACGCACACATATAAACACAATTTAATCGGACAAAGCCATCACATTTGGGGAGACAATGAACCCGTTTACTTGCACATTCAGTTTGTGTTGAAGGATCGCTATATGAAGGATGTTGAACGGACGAACGACTTCAGCCCCCTCCCTTGAAGGGGACCACGAGGCAAAGACAACACATAATTATATGTTTTGGTACCGTTTTGTGATATCAAATAGATACCCAACATTTTGCAAAGGGTTGTGTAATTCATAAACAAAGCAATTCATTTCCACCACTTACGGAACCACTTCTATTTCCTGGTTCCGTACAGGCCAAACATTGCGAGTGCGCCAATGCTTTTCACGCGTACGTTTGGAGACAATAGAATCCCGGGCGATTCGTTCGCTCTAGACAATTAGTCTCGTATATTCAGACCCATGAACGCATGCTTTAGAATGGTGATGCGTTTTTCAATTTTTTGTTCCTTTTCTGGAACATATTTTTGTGAACTTGTTGATGGAATGGAATACTAAAGATGTTACCTTTCATTTATAAGAATATTATTTTTTGGGCGGTGGTACCCTTTAAGGGCCGGTCACATTTACGTTAGTGGACGTAGTTGAACGTAGTGGAGGCTAACGTAATTGAACGAAGTTGAACGTAGTTGAAGGTAGTTGAACGTACGTACCGGCATCCGTACCGTACCGTAATGTTGTCCGTGATGCTAACTTGGTATTAATCTTCGATTTAATTTTGAACATGTTCAAAGAGCGGTACGTTAAAGGCATCCGTGATGCTAACGTACTAACCGAAGTCTAACGTAGTCTAACGTATTTCTTAACGTACTCAAACGTATCCTAGCGTACTCTAACGTACTTTACCGTGCACAAAACCAGCATCGGCACTCTTCTTAATGGCCGGTCATACTTGCGGTAATGGACGTAGTGATCCGTAGGGTAATTTAATGTGGGTCAAACGTGGTGTAAGTACGTTAAACTAGGTTAAACTAGGTTAAACTACGTGGAACTACGTTGAACTACGTTAAGGTACGGTGGTTGGCCACGGAAGGGTACGGATAAGTACGTTTAAGTACATTCAACTACGCTAGACTACGCTAATGTGGGTGCAGCTTGCTCACGGACAGGTACGGAGTGGTACGTCTGACTACACTTGAGTACGAGAGACTGCGGTAGCCACTACGCTGGACTACGCTAAAGAACGTCAAACTACGGTAAATAGCAACCCCGCACGGAGTATAACAGCCAACCGGCGGTGTGGTACGGCCATTGCGCTTGTTTTTCAAATTTGTCTTATTTTTTTTTAGTTAAACATGTCTGGATCAAGACTGTCGATGCTGGTGTTGTGCACGGTAGAGTACGTTAGAGTACGCTAGAGTACATTTAAGTACGTAACGAAGTACGTTAGACTACGCTAGACTTCGTTAGACTACGTTAAACTTCAGTTTAGTAAATATTACTACGGATGCCTTTAACGTACCGCTCTTTTGAACATGTTCAAAAATTAAATTGAAGATCACGGCTCCCCCGAGTTAATACCAAGTTAGCATCACAGACAACTACGGTAC
>JBAMJV010006265.1:0-32500 GCA_037951105.1 Echinarachnius parma | reverse complement strand
GAAAGCTCTTCGGGTCATCGTCATTGGCGTGAATGAAGAAGATGCACAATCACAACTAAATATCTCATTATTTCAACACCGAAGACATGTATAGCTGCTGCAACAGTAATCTGCAAGGTGCAACAAAACCTCAGTCCTTCAGACATGACGACCATGCTCCTCGCCATCATCATCATCATCACCACCATCATCTGTCTACCCTACGTGATAAGAAGATCAACTCGATCCAGCAGGGCAATGCCGAGACATGCCCTCACAACACCCACCTGTAGAACCATGGAAGTATCTTACTCAACATGCAGGAGCTTTCTACACACAGCAGTCCCTCTTTGGAACAGCCTACCAGGGGGCATAGTCGGAGAGATAGACGACTCTGGTGTTAAATCATTCAAACGACGAGCACATCAGCATTCATTGATGGCGTCAGATGAAGGCACCATTTAGTTTCCTTAAGCCGCTGTGAACCACTGATTGGCCGATGAGGATGTCATTTATGGTGCTTTAATGCCTATATTTGAGCTTGATGTATGTATTACAATAGTATGTTTTTAGATTTTGTTTAAACAACAACAAAGGGTTCGAACTCGGGATCTCATGATTGGAAAGAGCGCGCTATACAAATCTTGTCACAACATATACGTCCACATACACGAAGGGGGCAAAGGAATTGGCCATTGTCCCTATCGTAACCCCATTCATGCAAGTCTGATGATAAATGTACAAGCATAAACAAATGTCACAATTCATGTAGTGTAACATTTGACAAGCCGCGTCCTCGTTCGTTGAATCCTTGCACTCACCTTGACCCCCTCACCCCTCTCTTCGCCGTCGACAGTGACGTAATGGGGACAACTTTCACTTTTTTTTCGGGTAGGGGGCTTTTAAAGGGGTCTAGTAACTTTGTTGACAAGTGCAAAATGTGATGAGTGGTTAATATAATAATGGTATTTTATTCAACAAAATGTCACATTCACAGCTACAAGCTGAATTGCAGTGTCATTTGCAACAATATTTACAAACATGGAAATAACATTAATGAACTCACGAGGTATAAAGAAACCTTAATATATTATATAAGATGATGACGTCATAATTAAGGGAAATTGAGCATTCCTATTGGTTGATTACTGATGCTTAATCCGGTATAGTAAATGGTAAAGTTATAGTGCATATGCACTATAACTGCGCAGGGGATGGCCTTGGAGTGCGTAATGTGCGCTTGTGCGCTTGTTCTTGAATGGGGAAAATGCGCAGAGCGCGCAATTATTTTTAATACGCGCTGGCCCTTGTACAAAGTACGCAGGGCCGACGAGAGAACACTCACAATTTGAGCAAGGTCAATTTGGGTTTATCAACATGATAACAAAATCAGTTCCTCAAAATAATCATCTTATATAACAAATAGTACATGATTCCTGTCGTTAAATATTCCATAATAGACACCTCTACAATTTTAATTTCTCTCGTGCGATTATATTGCACTCGGCCTGCGGCCTCGATGCAATATAATCGCTCTCGAGAAATTAAAAATGTATCGTTGTCTATTCTGGTATATTCAACTCCAAACCATGCACTATTTGTATAATATACAATAATTAGAGAAATAAATCATAATATACCTGAATAGTGTCACAAATTAGGCATGAATACTAACGAAAGACAGTAAATTATATTATTATTTTGTATATCGATTAATCAATTAAATGATTACAAAAGTCAATAGGCATCATGTATCAATTTATATTTCCTAATGCAAATTTTATATTTTAAGATAATATTAAAATCATTATGATTGCTATAACAATTACTGGGCTAATTAAAAATTTACGAAAATTACATAATATATACTCAATCACAAATTAATAGCATAACGAATTAGCCGTAAATACTAACCAACGACAGTGAGTAATAATGTTGTTTTATATATTAATTCGATTTTCTGATGCAGATTTAATATTTTAAAGTAAAATTTGTAAAATTTAGAAATATAACACTTACTAAGCAAGCTATAGATTTATACAAAAACTACATAAACTAGCAGCAATTCTTGGAATTTAGTAAGAATTAATTATCTAAATAGAATGATATGATATATGAATCATAATTTATTGCATTCAATGGCTTAACTAACTTTATTCAATTACATGGATTATGGATATAATGATATCACCCGTAAATTGAAACTCGTACACACAAATGCGAATTCAAATGCATTTCAATAAGAGTGTTTTGGTTTGGTTCAATAGCTTATAATAATCAACACTTACTTTTAAAGTCAAAGTATTAAATGTACAATTATAAGGTTAATAAGGTACTGTATCTCGCTGTAGTAACTAGTTTGTCCAAATCAATTATTCAATACAATTCGTAAGAGTGAATAAATGCATTTTTACCATCAAAGTATAATTGCCCGTTATTATACACAAATGCCTCACACAAAGGAAGCATCATAATAAAGATAGGAAGCATCATAATAAAGATCGGAATTATGTGCGTGAACAATTATAACACAATAATCAAACCAGTATATTATAATAGTACATAACTTACGTGTCTAATGTATTACATGCATCAATATACATGGGGATTTTAAGGTATCTAATTAGTATTCTCATTCAAGCATCTCACAATGTAAGGAATAGGGCTGGACCTATACCTTTCTGTCCTACAACCAATAGAATATAAATTTGTTTGACGACGTAACTGCCTTCCAGTGTCTGGTCTCTGTTCTGGGAGCCAGTTCCGGAAATCATTGGAATTAAGGAGGGATTTGCCGAACTTCCAGCATGTTTTCTTTCGCCTATCTTCCAAAGTTTCAACCATCGTAACATCCAAAGCATTATCATATGATCCATAAAGGGGACCCAAAATCAGCCTTAGTGCTCGTTTCTGGACTCTTTCAATAGAGGCTGTTTGCATGTTTGTTAGACCAGGGTGCCAAACAGGCACCCCATACTCTACCAAGGGACGAACGTATCCCTTATAAATCAATATAAAATCTCTCATTGGCAATTTAAATGGAATTAAAGAACGAATAATATGCATTCGCTTATTAGTCTTCCTAATCATAGCATACACCTGACCCTCCCACTTAAGATTTTCATTAATCAAAATACCAAGGACTTTCATTGAATCTACTTGGGCTAGAGTCAAATTATTAATTTTAACATCGAGCGGTATTTTTTCATATTTACCAAAATCGACACGCATTTATTAGGATTGAGTTTCATATTGTTTGTATCACACCATTGAGTTAATGAGTCCATACAATGTGTATTGGTGTGATCTGATATGTCCATAAAGTAATGTGTGGAAATTTCACGTTAATTGGATGTTTTTTGGCTGAGATATGAGCAAAAATGCAAAGTGATATTCACTGTCTCATTGCACTTACTTTATCTCGTAGACAGTTTAACATCTGAACACTTCAATCGTAAATATCTTTTGAACGAAATGGAAATTTGAAAAAAGCGAAACCTGTTCCGTGCTATTATTTTTAGTATGAATATGACATTGATTGAAGTTTATTATGTCCATGATCATTACATTTTTTTCCACTGGTTACATATACAATGAATTGACATATCAAAATACAATTAAATCACATTCATAAACAATATTATTTGACATCCATAGCATTTCAATATGGTGTACATTAAATCAAACTACCATCTAACAATTACATATTTTGTATAATTATTTTCATGAGAATATAAGTATGAGAGAACCACTAGAGTTCCAAATAAGTGTTGAGGATTTGGACAATGCTACTAAGTCACTTTAATAAGTAAACGAAGCCATGGGGGTATGTGGAAGGGGTAACTTCTCAGTATCTCGTCCCGTGTTGATGATTCGGACTTGCTAGAATTTGGGGTAATGAACACGGATCTTTTAGAGTGTTAACTTAAATCTGGTTAAAACTGAAACTGGGTTATGACATTATACAACATGAACATGTGCGTCAATCATTGCCTGATATGAAACAACACTGGCATTTTGATTTTATTAGGGGCTGTTATCCCCCTACCCCCTACCCCTACCCCTACCCCCGGTAACCTATTATCACATTTGGATTTGGATTTAGATTTGATTTGGGATGTGACGCCTCCAAGCCAACCCCTCCCCCAAATGCATGTACTGTCTCATATACTGATTGACTAGTGGTACGTCTTTATCCATAGATCCATAGAACATGGATGGTTTGAATATTGGGTCGGAGTATTAAAATAAATGCGGTGCTGTCTAATAACGACGGTGCAGCTGCGCGGCATGGCATTTGCTAGCCTTTTGCCAATGCTCCGAGAATATGTTAGGTCACAAGCCTATGGCGTACTGAGTGAGGGAAACGAACGATCCTGGATGATAACATCCCGTGTAAGAAATGTACCCGGCGGGCCGGCGTTGAGCAAACTCATGTTGGAACTGGCGGCTGATATACTATCATAACAAATTTCAAGGGCCTTGACAAAAGAGTGTGCATTTTCAGACAGCTAACGAGTGAAAGAAAACGTGGTAGTGGTTGCGTCTACCCATGGAAGTAGGAGTTTACCGATATTCTTGAACTGACCACTGACCATGCTGACGATATATAAAGATCTTGTCGGCCCGTAGCCAGCAAAAACAACGAACGGCAACGAACGGTCGGTCTTGGGGATGACTCCCTCCACCCCCGCTGCTTACACAGTTACACGACTCAACCAGTGGTCTCGGTCTCGGCCGCGAACATTTTTGGCGATGACCCCCTCCCCCCCTCCCCCCCCCCCCCCCCCCACCCCCTCTTCCCCCGCTAACACGACTCATCCAGTGGTCTCGGTCTTGGACACGATCGGCCTCGGTCACATTTTTGGAAAAATTACGCAACCCCCTCGAAAAATCCTTGCTACGGACCCGGATCGTGTCTTGATAAGGAATGGAAGGTGCAACGCACTTGACAGACGATTGAGTTGTATAATAACGTGCTCTCGGGAAGACCACAGCAGCGCTCTGTAAGTACATCGCCACCCGTTCTCGACCCTAAAAGTTGTCCTCATTACGTCACAGTCACTAGCGAAATTCCCCATGGCTTCGTTTCCTTATTAAAAGCCCCTCCCCCACCCCAAAAAAGTGCAATTTGTCCCAATTACGTCACTGTCGACGGCGAAGAGAGGGGTGGGGCGGTCAAGGAGAGTGCAAGGATTCAACGAACGAGGACGCGGCTTGTTGAATGTTACACTATACATGAATTGTGACATTTGTTTATGACTTTAATACATGTATCATCAGACTGTCATGACTGGGGGTCACGAAGGGGACAATAGCCAATTCCTTTGCTCCCTCCGTTTAAATGTGGACGTATAGTGTACCAAATATTGATGATGAGGAAGATGAGCGAGTGACACTAGCCGGTCACTGAGTTCAGAGATGGGCCACTGACATCTTGAAATGGTTATTGGCTGATGAAAAGTGATGGTATAGATGCCACAACAATAATAAAAAGTAGAATTGTTGATGCTTTCGAACTATGAAGGAAACATTTTCTCTACGTAATATATAATATATGTATATCTGAATAACAATATTATAGGGGGGTATAAGAGCGCAGCTCGATGGCGTCATCTTAAATGGGACAAAAAAAACAACACATTATTATATGTTTTGGTACCGTTTTGTGATATCAAATAGATACCCAACATTTTGCAAAGGGTTGTGTAATTCATAAACAAAGCAATTAATTTCCACCACTTACGGAACCACTTCTATTTCCTGGTTCCGTACAGGCCAAACATTTGCGAGTGCGCCAATGCATTGCAATTCACCGCACACATAGCAGTCTGCGTAATTCAGACCGCATGAACGCATGCTTTAGAATGGTGATGCGTTTCCAATTATATTTTTTTCTTTCTGGAAACATATTTTTGTGAACTTGTTGATGGAATGGAATACTAAAGATGTTACCTTTCTTTAATAAGAATATTATTTTTGGGTGGTGGTACCCTTTAAAACACAGAATAGGGAATCATACATGTCTATGTCCGAATATATAGAGATCGGTATAGGATAGGCTCGGGGAGCCATCGATACGAAGAAATGTATAAAGTAATGTATGTAGATACGGTAACACCCTCTACAGGTGTGGGCGATTGTCAAAACGACATGCTTCGATTTGATAAAAAGGAGTCTATTCTGCCTAATATACATATCTCACATTTCTTGATACCTGTAAATATAATTATCGATTAACATATCATAATACGAGTACATCATTAGTATATATTTAAAGGTGCACCTGTAAAGTGTCAGATATTGCCCAAAATTACATTTGAGACTTCAATCCTATACCAAAATCATTGTAAGATATGTCCGAATGATGTGTGAAAGTTTCATTGAAAAGGAACACTGCTTTCCTGGGTAAAAAAGCGAAAATATGCGTCAGCTTTTACAACGAATTACTGTATGACGTTTATGAGGTTTATGACCGTTCATTAACGCTCTTGTGCTGAATGATAGATATCGTCATACTAAACGGGCATTTGAAAAAATCTAACCCTATTTTATTCTTCTCTTACCATATTTTATTCTTCTCTTACCATAAGCTAAACAACACGGTATACGAAGAGAAATGAGGAAGCTCCAAGGAATGTTCGTGGAGTTAGACACTTTACAGGCATCCCTTTAACAATAATTCAGTTTACTTTGTACGTATGATTATTTTTTAATATATAATATATATCAAATCACGGTTCATTTCCCGGACTGGCCCCTAGCTAGTGCATCATGGGAGAGATTAAAGGGATAGTTGAGTATTGGTAAAGAGGGCACTTCACAAAAAAAAAATTTGTGAGATAATGAAAAACTGACTGTCAAATTCGAAAGAACATGCAATTTTAATGACAGAATGAACTTTATTTGATCAAAATCGCAGATTCACAGAAAGGGTATAGACTCATTAAACATTTACCTAAAAAGCAACCGGAAAAACAAGACAAATATGTGATTTTTTATAATAATCAAACATCAATAATCAATTACCGTTTTGAGATCGAAAACAAGTTCTCTTTCCGCCATAAGCGCTATATTTGACATATATACAATACATTAAAATATATGCCTTCAGGCTGAGCGCAAAATGATGTGAAGATGAAAAGACATTCAGGTTGTATAGCCTACATAATGAACAAAAATATTTCCGGCCGGTGCACGCAATGTTGTTCATAATAAGTATGGATATACTCTGGCAATTTAATAATAATATGGATATATCAATTGACAATATCCATAAAGATATGTCAGCCTATAAATTATAAGTAAGTTAAGCATTCATAAATGAAAACAAGATATGTTTTGCATAGTACCTTCATCAAGAGTTATATTTATGACTTAGATGTGAGACAAAAAATAAACAACATTCAAGCCTAATTTTCTCTGCCTGTAGAGATAAAAATCGATCCCTCTTTCCGATCAAGAAGCTAATTGGGTCAGTTGATGGAAATATGTTGCTGCAAAAACGATAAGGCGAATACTGTAACCTTTTTATAAAACAGTACCAAAACGGATGAACAATTGTATTTATTCCAAAATTCGATTGTAGTATAATACGTGTGTTTGTCGTAGACCTATTGTACCACATATGTGACACGGTAAATATGTCGTAGACCTGTCGCAAATCTGTTGTACGACGAACGTGACAGGATATATATGACGTAGATCTGTCGCAGACCTGTTGTACGATGATTGTGACAGGTTAGGACGATCGTAGACATGTCGCAGATCTGTTGTACGACGAATATGACAGGGTAAAACGATCGCAGACCTGTTTTAAGACGAAGGTGACCGGGTAGAACTGTCGTAGACCTGTCGTACCACAGAAACGGGTACGATAACATATGCAATATAAATAACGACCCCGGTGAATAAATGAGGTAAACTATCTCCTTGGGCATTTGGGTGAATCGACTTGCTTCAAGGAATGAATCCATATACATGTATGTTATAATATATATCATTGATATGTATACCCCGACAAATTAGAACGCAATGCATTGTAATTCATGCAGTTTGCATCGTGCTACCCAACAGCAATTGCCCTTCATGATGAAAGGAGAGCTGAGAACAAAATAATAATGAGAAATCAGTGGGGTAGCAAGGACTTGTGTCGATGATGGGGGGAGGGGCCAAAGACGGGCGATGTTTTCCAACTGAGCGGGGTAACCCTAATATACCCGAAATAGTATGTATATTTCGACGAGGTAGTCGATGTGCCGGATGACGAGGTAGTCGATGTGCGTAGCTAGGATTTGCCCCGGCGATGGGGTGCGTATCGAAACGGGGGTTACCATATCATACCCGAAATATTCTGACTATCTTGTTACATATCATAGCAATGAAGCTAAATAAATGACATTTTGTATGTTTTACTCCCATGCCCACAATGATATGAATAAGGAGCCGAGGTGGCGTAATGAGATGAACAATATCTTTAACGGGATGGGGGGGGGGGGGGGGTCTGTGACTCCACTGCACCCCCTCCCTTCCCCTTTGTATGTGCCACTATATAAATTGTAATGCATCCCCGGAAGCTTATAAATTCACGTTTCATACAAATTACTGCCCTAAAAATATGGTCTTATTATTTGTAATGACCATGTCATAATTATTTATCAAATTAATAAATGGGTCTGTCGACGAGGTGTCTACGCTAAACAAAGAAGACAAAGTAAACGTGAAAGGACACTTCGAAATGTGATCGTTACCATATTCTCGATGCTTTGTTTTGTATTATTACCAATAACCTATTAGTGTCCATACATCCTGCGGGGCCTTATGATATTGCAATGCACAAAACATCCATTACAGAATAACCTGGATAATAAATATTATTTGATAGTTATCGCTAACATTTTGTATAATTGTCTTGAAGTTTTTTTGTTTACCAATATCAAGATTGTAATTGGATAATGTTCGTGATGCCTCGAGACGTCATATAATGTTCGTGATGCCTCGAGACGTTTCCAGATACAATTGAAAGGACTGTTTCCTTTGATGTGTTTGACATACTTTTCTGGTTAAAGGGATCTAGTCCCTTTGTTGCCCGTGATGTAAAAAAAAACTGACGAAGGGTTGGTAAAATGAAAATGTCTTTAATATTGTTCACGTATGTGTTCCACATTTCTTCATTTATTAATCTTCATAATTCCCTCGTTCTATATTTACCTTCTCTACCTTTATTTCATATTCTTAACAAAGTTATTGGGTTAAGACCATTATAATACCAGCAATGGACCTACCGTCATCTAGCCATGCGCTCGGCAAACATAGCACAGAGCATAGGCGTACCCAGGGGGGGGGGGGGGGGGGGAATTTGGGGTTTTAAGCGGTCTCGACCATCATTAACCTGGTCTTGGCCTCGAAAATTTGCGAAGAATCCCGGTGTAGAAATGTAGAAATTTCTTGGTCTCGGCTTCGAAAATTTTCCACTCCCCCGCTGAGAGGATTCTCAACCAATGGTCTTGGTCTCGGCCTCGAACATTTTTGACGGACCGTGGTCTCGGTCTCGAAAAATGTTGAAGGTACTTGGTCTCGGCATTGAAAATTGTCTACGGACACCCCCCTCGTTTCGTTCATAGCCGTAAATTATTACAAAAGATATTGTCGCGTACGTATTTAGAACCCAAGTTGTTTTAAATTGAATATTCTTCTGTTTTGCTATATACGTCACTGTACCACTTAAAGCATTATCCACACGAATTATTTGCAGAATGTGGATTAACATAATTAAAGTTATAGTGTGTTTTTTTTATATATAACAAAATGCGTGATCGAAATGTGTGGGCAGGTTAACAACTCCTCCATATTGTGCAAGCCGATAATACTCTAAAAGCGTGTTTGTCGCTGAGCTTAGCATCACTGTAGCAATTGTCCTGGGGTGTTAATCACAAAGATATAATTTGGACCTAGCAGTGATGGAAATTGCCACTTGTAGTCTTTGAATGAAACACACTCACGAACAAACAAAAACAAGTATATAAGACTAATTCCAACAAAAATATTTCAATTTTAATCAAACTTTATGCATTTTCAAAATAACTATTTTATTGATAACTATTTATAAGTAACTAACGGCTGTCCATAATTGTTAGGTCCAAAGTAGAGTTAAGTTGAACTTAGAATATTTGTGAAACACTCCCCTGTTGTTTTCGATTTCATTTCCTTGTTATAAAATATGAAAACCCACATACATTTTAACCCGATTATCTCGCCTGAAAACCTGATAAATATGTTAACAGAACAAAATGCTTATAAATTACTTAAAAAGTTATTTCAGTTCCGGGAAATTATGTATTTATCTCAGCAAATCCTGCTTTTCATGCCTGTCTGCAGATTAAAACAAAACTCTGCGATTGTATTCTGAATTTAGACATCATTCTACAGATGATAATTATTTTAACACGGGCCCTTTGTCATTTACTTGATTGGTGAGCTAAACGGCTACACGCATCTATTTTTTACTGCTCCTGTATACTGGCCCGGTCAGATATCAACGGATATCGGAAACGTATGCCCAACGAATAGACAATTTGCGAAATTAAATTATCCGGTGATGAAAGTCGTCTCCATTGCTTCATGTACAAAACATGAACATCACCGGACAAGGAACGGACAAGAAACGTATAGAACGGATGGAAAATTTAGCTCTCCGTTTGACATCCGTTTGCGCAATCCGCTGATATGTGACCGGGCTAGTAACAGCGAAAGTGGATCAGAAGAAAATAAAAAGGATGAAGTAGCAGTGGACGTTTTTTTCTTCTTAGATACACCAATAAAAAGGGTATATCGGTCGAAATTAAAACAAAATAATAAAATCCTACTGTACCATCGAACGAACGATGACTATTCTGTAAAAATTGTCATCAATATTGTGTATCTTTAAAAGAAAAAATAGACATCTGTACAATGGCATTTGTCTCATTCCAACGCTCATATCAAATAATGTCCTCTACCCCTGTTTATTTTTTCTGACCTACTCCGCTAGACAATGGCCTTAATAAATTACGGAATTGTATCCACAAGTATGGCCAAGTTTTAGCTTAGAGGACGCTTCATTTCGTGCGATGTCTAGGGATTATCATGAAGTTATGTCGAAAATTTTCTAAACAAAATAGTTTTTGCATGATTAAAACCCGCTCAGATTTATCTATAAAATAAAGCCATATGTGTATGATAACTATTACTTTTCAATTATATAAAAACGCACAAGTTTGGGCCAATTCATGCAAAAACTTTTCTTTCACTTCACTTATTAAAAACTACCTTTATTCTTCTGAATTGTATTACATTGTTATAGTGTCAGAGTTTCGAGGACTATATAATAATCATACTGTATGTAAAGTTGTTTCCTGTAGACATTTATATAATTGTTTGACTTTGTGTTGCAGTGTAATAATTATTATGATTGTATCCACTCATAGTTTTCTACTAAAAATAGAATGATAGCATGACTCGACCGTATCCCTTGAATACTTTCCCAAATAACAGAATTTATTTTGGGTACCAGTCCTGAAGCATAACGCATTATTATTCTGTGTTGGACAATACCGCCCTTAAAGGGACAGATCCTCTTTTACAAAACGTCTGAACAGTTTCCAGTTGGCGTCTGTCAAAAATCACTTCGTAAATGTGTGTGTTTTTGTGCGTGTCACGTGTAAAGCAATGTTTCGTTCGGTATATTAGTTCATTTGTATTGAATTAACACACAAAAAACGTTTACGTTGTATGAGTGACGTCATCCGCGTCGCTATGACGTCATGTATGCGTTAATTTGTTGTATGAGTGAAGTGCTGTTTGTTTGATTGTCCGTTTGTATGTGTTTAAGACTGTATGTTTGTGATTGAGTGTGTATGTGTGTCTCCGTGTGAATGAAGGCTCGAAAACGGACACAAATTAGGATTTTAAACTGTCCGAATGACGTCACTGCCAATTATCCCTGGCTGGACACTTATCCCTGTCACACCGGTTCCATAAATAAGCGTTTTAAAAATAGTGTCCTTCTTGTCCACAGGCTTCTTTGAGTTCTGTAAAACCACAAAGATACTACGCACATTAAATTTGTGAAATGTTAAAGGGACTAAGTAACATTATCCAAATCATTAAAACTTACTTGGAACTCTAGTGGTTCTCTCATACCTTATCGTATTCATATTAACAATAAAAACACGGGACATTTCGTTCAAAAGATATTTACGATTGAAGTGTTCAGATATGAAATTGTCTACGGGATAAGTTCATGCCGTGTACAAAGTAAGTGCAATGAGTTAGTGGATATCACTTTGCTTTTTTGCTCATATCTCAGCCAAAAACCATCCAATTAATGTGACATTTGTAAACATTACTTTGTGGACATATCAGATCATTCTAATACACATTTTATTAATCACTCATCACTTTTTGCACTTGTCAACAAAGTTACTAGATCCCTTTAAGATCTTTCTTTCAGGTCTACAAGTTACAAGATTTGTTTTCCCACCTGGTTTAGTAGATGCAAAATGTGTTAGACTACCTTTAAATCTCACAGTTATAAAGGTTTCCGATGATGCAAGGTAAACCAATCGCGCTATATTATATAGCATAACTTTCAGCCACATTTCCTTCTTATAAGTATGTATACCATGGATTATTTGTATCTCTTAAATGTTAATTTCTTTCAAATAAGACGACAATCTCACAACTTTTGAATGTTGGCTTGCAAAAAACGCCTGGCAAATTAAACATGAAATACTCCCGACTCCCAAAGGAGCGTCAGTAGATCGAAGAATCGATGTTTAATGAATAATATACACGGTGATGGGATATATTGTCGCATCACTTATGAGGTGTTTTTTTTTCTTCGTCCGTTCTCCTATCCAACATGACCCGGCCTACAGTTAAGTAGAGCGTTAGCTAAGGAAGAGGAAATGGGGTAAAAATTGCCCCCCCCCCCCCCCCACCCACTCCCCCCATTCCGGCCGCCATCTCCACACGTGGATATTTTAGTTCCTTTGATTATTGAGGATCGATAAATAAACTAAGATATACATTAACCAATTGGAAATCGGTTTATTTACTGTGCCCCCCCCCCCCCACAGATGAGAAATCTTGCCCCTCCCCCCCCCCCCCCCTATCCCTGCCCCGTTATTCGTCCCGATATGCCTACGCCGGCAGCGTGTACATTCACCGTAGCATGACCGTGAATATTTGAGTGATGGACAGTCAGCATTTCGTATAGGAGCTCCATTCAAATAATAATGTTTGAATATATATTATATATTATCATATGAATGATAACAAATTATTATATAGTGCCAGGTAATTGAACTTGCATCAAATCAAATCAAATCAATTACTGACCCTCAAGACTGGACAAGGCTGCAAGGTCAAGTGACAAGTCGGATTTGAGTTATGGACAGGCAAAATATTTGCCTTTGGAGGAGCTTTATTCAATTAATTTTAATAAATGTTGAATATTATATATTATGATATGATTGAATACAAATGATTATGGTGCCGGGTCATTGAATCCCACTTGCATCAAATCAAATCAAATCAAATCAAATCAAATCAAATCAAATCAAATCAAATCAACTGACCCTCACGACTGCATGGACTAGCATGACCAGTGACCGGGCACCCACCGGCTGGACAATCTGGCCAATTGCATAGCAAGGGGTCACCGACATGCTGCACGGTTAGGTTAGGTCGGATTTGAGAGATGGACAGGCAGCATTTTGTAGGAGCTCCATTAAAACAAAAAAAATGAATAGTATACTATGATAAGCAATTATGGCGTAAATATTCGATTTGAATGAATGCCAACTTTACAAAACAGCAACAAAAACGACAACAACAACAACAACAACAGCATGCCCATGAATTAACGAGGGAAGGAGATTGTTTTTATTTTCTTGCTGACTTGGGTGTATCATTGACATAATAGCATGGACAGTCATCGATTTTAAACACATTCATTCACCTGCAGAATACAAAGATATCCCCATGGTACCGATGATTGGTTAATCCCTTTGATCGTATCATCGTCGCCGCCTTGACGAGTGAGGACAGTCAAGCTTTAAAAACAATTTTGATAAAAGTTACACTTTCAGAAGAACTTGAGCAAGCCGGGTCTTTGAATTGACTTTTTATGAAAGAAAATGATTTAATGATCATTTGGTACAAATATCCGTAACATAACATTGTTAATACAAGAAATATGATCATATTTCAAAAAATTTACTACCCGTCAAAAACTTCATTTTCAAGGTTTCCGCATATTTCTCCAGAAAAATATTGACATGTAAATAACCAATTGACTACGCTTCTTTCTGGTGAATCGGACGTTGTAAGTGTGCGGGAGTTTGCGAGGGCACAATTTGATATTCCTTTTCCCCACAAAATGTAACATTTATGATCTGCTGATCCCGAACCCTGTGACCTATAGCATTCATGACTAAAAAAGAAATGCATCAGCCTAAAACACTCGGCGATAAGGAGAAATTACTCAGTCATGTCTTAGTGAGCTCATTGTCTGGTGAAATGCAAATAATTTTCTTTGCACCAGAAATGAGACAATAGCATTGAAAATAGCTCCTGGTAATGAATGCAGCCGCGGCGACGATGATTGGGTCAAAGAGACAAAATTCGATGATTGTCCATACTGGTATGTCTATGGGTGCATGCACTGAGGGTTACTCACTCAAATACCTCATTCAACAGAGTATCATACATAAATCATTGATAGATATTGCATTACTACAATAATTGTAATTATGATAATCAGATCAATAATACTTATACTAGTAGATGTTATACCTTTCTTTGTAATAGTTAACAAACATTACCATCAAAAGATACAATACTACCTTACCGGAAATGGACAAATATGAAAAAGGGTATAAAATATTGTTTCAGGGGAAAACATTGAAATAGACGGAAAATCAATTATGCATCTTTTCCTTATAGGCATATTTACTTAAATATATCTAAAAGGGAGAAGACGCAGAAATATAAAACCCTTTCGGGAAGGAATTCGAGAAATTCGCAAGGTAACAATTATACTTATTGGATCTCATCTGTCATATCCGAACCTCTGGGGGAAAGCACCTACACAATTCTTTTGAAAAAATACATTAAAGGGATCTATAGTAACTTTCTCCAAATCGACAACTTTTACTTAGCACTGATGGTTCTCTCATACCTTGTTGTATTCGTATTACCAAAAGAAACATGGAACAGGTTTGCGTTTTTCAAATTTCCCTTTCGTTAGAAAAAAAATGTTTGATGGAAGAGTTCAGATTTGTTACTGTCCTCAAAGGGGATCTAGTAACATTGTCCAAATCGACAAATTTTACTTAGAACTTGTATTAGTGGTTCTCTCACACCTTGTTGCATTCGTATTACCAAAAGAAACATGGAACAGGTTTGGGTTTTTAAAATTTCCCTTCCGTTAGAAAAAAAATGTTTTGATAGAAGAGTTCAGATTTTGTAGTGTACAATTAAAGTCAGTGCAATGTGTTAGCAAAATATCATTTTGCATTTTCGCTCATTACTCGGTCGTATACAGCATCAAATGTAACGGACGTAAAATGTTCACACAATACTTAGAGAACATATCAAATCACAAAACTACATATTATACCAACTATACATCACTTTCTGCACCTGCCAACATAGTTGTTAGTTCCATTTAAACATAACAAAACGAATTTGCAGTATGAAAATGGAGGGAAAACTTATTCACGCCATTGAAAAATACAGCTAAGAGCACGAATGAGCAAAAGTCGAGGGAATTATACCTGGAAATCGAAGTATCATCGAGAATAAAATAATCTTATTTCTTGAAATAACAAGTTGTTTTTCATAACACCAACAAATTCATGTGTTTATAACAATCGTCGAATGTCATATTATTTTCGTGAATGTCAATGTGTGTTTGCCGATAGCAAAGAGTAATGTAAAATTAATTATATGTCGTTAATGTCTATAAACCATTTCTTATAATAATATATCATAATAAAGATGATGGTGATGAGGATGATGAGGATGGTACTGATGATGATGATGATGATGATGATTATGATGTAAAGGATAATGATGATGATAAGGGTGGTGTTGGTGATGATTATGATGATGTTGACGACGACGACGATGACGATGACGATGATGATGATGATGATGATGATGATGATGATGATGATGATGATGATGATGATGATGGTGATGATGATGACGATGATGGTAATGATGGTTATGATGATGATGATGGTGATGATGATGACGATGATGGTAATGATGGTTATGATGATGATGATGATGATGATGGTGATGATGATGACGATGATGGTGATGCTGATGATATGCCCGAAGGAGAATCAACATAAACGTGATGGCGTTGTAAAATGAATCAAGAATGTACGGACAAGTATCCCAGCTAGCCACCTGAAGTCGGGCCGATGTCGGAAGTTGGTTGCCGGATGTCGGCATATCGCCGTTGGCTCGAGGTTAAAATGTCCGCCAGCCCAACATCGTCACTACGTCATTTTTGTGATATATTGGCATAACGTCATTTTCCGACAATGGCCCAACATCATGTCATGAGATGATGTTGGGCCATTGTCGGAAAATGACGTTATGCCAATATATCACAAAAATGACGTAGTGACGATGTTGGGCTGGCGGACATTTTAACCTCGAGCCAACGGCGATATGCCGACATCCGGCAACCAACTTCCGACATCGGCCCGACTTCAGGTGGCTAGCTGGGATGTTATGTGGATAGTAGATGGGAGGAGTTTAGTGGCTATTTATCAAGAAAATACAAACAAAAGGAAAACGAAACCTGTCAAAATAACGAACGTATATCAATACCACTAGTTTTTCATTAAATGCATTCATCGTAAGTGTCGGGGCTGACGATGTACTGTACATTAGTGGGTGGTTTGGGGGTCCAATCATCGGAGAAAATTGAAATAAATATTTGCGTCTTGTTCTAAAACACGTCCACATTATATCTTTGATTACGTGTTGTTTTTTGTTTTCGGCAAAGAAATGAGAAATGAGAATCAATATCACTTGTTTGCCTTTTGAAATGCATATTGGGAGCTGAGGTTATACGACCTGGGGAGTGTTTCACAAATATTCAAAGTTGAACTTTACTCTAAATTGGACCTAGCTATTATGGAAAGCCGTTAGTTTCTTTTTTTAGATTGTTGGAACAGTTCTTTTAAAAGGCATACATTTTAATTGAAATCAGTCATATGTATTATTATCAAGGAGCCTTGAAATAATTGGTATAATTTTTGGTTGAAAGTTTCAAATACTTGTATGTTTTTGCTTTTGAAGGCTACAAATGGCTTTCCATAATTGTTAAGTCCAACCTAGAGTTAAAGTTCAACTTAGAATCTTCGTGAAACACCCCCTGGATCAGTAATTATGTGGGTTGAAGGATAGAGGGAGGGTCTAGCGGCCGTCGGAGGAGGTAACCCCATACCCGGGGTAATCAAGAGAAGTGGGGTAGCTAGGCCGGGGTACATGGGGTGCATGGGGCACAATACCTCACCCCCTGTGGGTCAACGGTTTGTTAACGTTACTTCTGGGTTAAATATCGTACTATGACGTCATTATATACTAATAATACATGGACTAAATTTAAACACACGGATTAACCTTAGTATAATCAGGTATTACAAACTAGGTGTTGACTTTAACTCATAGATGTTGAAAAGAAATTAGGGTTAAGTGTGATCCTCCGATGGACATCCGGGTCCTTGACTGTGTTTTTACTCACGCTTCCCCATCCACACCCTTCATTACTGGTAACCCTGCCCCATATACCGGCCCCTTTGTTAGAGTACCCCCCCCCCCCTCCCCAACCCCCATATGCCCGACCCCCAACGGTTACTTTATCCTCTGGGCTGACCCCCTGATTAAAAGCTTTGGATCTGTCTGATGTATGTAGGACATTCGTAATGAGAGGAGGAAATCGAGCGTCTCTGTTGCATATCTTGGAAATTCCCGCGAGAACTGTTTTAATAAATGAGTTAATGGGGAAACAAAAAGTGTTGGCCTCTGACTAGATATGTAATACGGATGGGACTGAGAAATGGAGCCGACTGCGACTTCGGAAGTAACAGGTTCTAGATATGTTAGAAGAGGTGGGGAAAGGGAAGAGTGATAGATCAAGAGAAGAACCAAAATTGGTACGGGATATAAGGGGCAAACTAAAGGGGTGACGATGAGGGAGGAGGAAATGGTAGAGGAAGAGAAGAAGAGAGGAGGAGGAGGAGGAGGAGGGGGCGGAGGAAGAGGAGAAGGAGGAGGGGGAGAAGAAGGAGGGGGAGAGAAGGATTAGGAGGAGGGGACGAAGAGGAGAAGGAGGTGGAAGAGGAGGGGGAGTTGGTGGAAGAGTATGAAGAGGAGGTCTGAGGAGGTGGAGAAGGCAGCACAATGTTATACGATGCTTGGGAAGAAGATGAAGAAGAAAAGATGATATTTAGGTCAAGTTTATCGAGCAAGAAAACGAAGGAGGAAGACTAATACGACGGCACAAGCGAAGAGAAGTGAGATGGGAGTCATTGTGTAAACGGTAACTAAAATAATGCAACACTCGGATGATCATGTTGAAGTTGAAGGTTAAGACCATGACGACGACATTGATGATACTACTGATGGTGATATCGATGATAATGATAACAGTGATGACGGTGGTGGTGTTGTTGGTGAGGAGAAGGAAGGGGAGGAGGAGGAGGAGGAGGAGGAGGAGGAGGAGGAGGAGGAGGAGGAGGAGGAGGAGGAGGAGGAGGAGGAGGAGGAGGAGGAGGAGGAGGAGGAGGAGGAGGAGGAGGAGGAGGAGGAGGAGGAGGAGGAGGAGGAGGAGGAGGAGGAGGAGGAGGAGGGAGGAGGAGGAGGAGGAGGAGGAGGAGGAGGAGGAGGAGGAGGAGGAGGAGGAGGGGGGAGGAGGAGGAGGGGAGGAGAAGGAGGAGGAGGATGCTATAAGACAGTGATGGCGATGATGGTGATGATGAACAACACTGATTGCAGACGAATGCCAAATAAGGCAGACATGAACATGAGTATAAAAACTACACCAATCTGAACATTTTCATAACACTGAAAGTGCAGGATGAAAAGAAATCCGAAATAAAAAAAATGAGGATAAATAGTATGACAAAGGTGAATGGAAAGGAGTAGATGTCCCAATGAAGCAACACGGTGTGGTCAGAGGTTGTGGCATGCAGCTCAAGGTAAGCGTTTGAAATATGTACACCGTGTAGTGTGCGCTACGAGTTATGGGGCCCTTTGCAGAAATAGATCTATACAATCGAGTGTAAGTTACAATTAATTATAAGTCATATCATGTGTTTATAAAGCGCAAATCTCATTTGGTTCCAACGCGCCAATTTTCTGATTTAGTACAATTTATAAATTGTAACTTACAATCTCTTTCTGCAACAGGGCCATGATGTCTGATTATAATCAGACATTGTGTAAAAGCGTGTGTTCTTGTTTGTTGTTACATTTTACATTTTGTTCATTGTAGACCTGCATTACCGTTTATGATGTACGGCACAAATAGATAGAGGGCGGGCTTGAAATTTAGGCACAGAATAACATTGATTATTCGTGGTGAAAATAGGTGAAATGAGAATGATATAGCGGCTGCTGTAGATAGACAAGCATGATTATAATGCATTATAACACGAGCCCAGAGCGCCTCTGCCATCATTTAATAAAGTCTTTTGTTTAATACTGAGAAGAAAAAAATGGAAAATAGTATTTTAAAAAGGGGGGAAATGTAACAAAATATGGAAGCAGGTGAGCCAGGTGAGGTAAATGTAAAATTTATGGAGAGGAGTAATGGACGAATGTAAAGTAAGAGAACGCATTATTTTTTAAAGAATGCTAGAGAACATGCGTAAATGGTTTAATCATATGCGAATAAACGTCGTAAACCCAAAAGATCAAGGTTGGGGGCAATTTCTCACGAGGGTATACCCATCTTGCCAACAGTGTCTTAATTCCTATTCCCCGGGGCTAATTAAAAGAGACAACAGTCACTCTGCAGTGGTGTGGCTACCCCCTATGACATCCCCCTCCCCGTAATTGGCAAAAACAATACAAAACATGTCTTTAGATATTAAGAAATACTTAAAGGGGTAGTTCAGTTTTGGTATAGAGGGCGCTGCACGAAATAATTTGTTGTGAGATTTTTGAAAGAGCATACAATTATAATGGCAGAATAAACTTTATTTTATCAAAATCGATTCAGAAACGGCTGAAATATCAATAAATATATCCGATCGGAAAAAATCTGGGCCCCAGATTTATTCGAGGATATTTTTTTTTTTTTTTTTTAAATGCTTACACTTTTTCAAAAATTTCAAAAGAGGTGTTAAAATAGTTGTTGATGATCTCTTTATTTAATCATTATTTCAAAAAAAACATCACATGCATAATTTTGTATGAAAAATAGTTGAAACCAATGCTTTTTAGAGAGCGCCCTCTTGTGTTTTAATGGCTTTTTGAATGATAACAGGCTTTTTTACTCGTTTGTAATTTGTTATACCTTTCGAGCATGGTGGAGTTATAACTATTAGTTTGTAATGTTATTGTGCTGGTTTTGGTTACTAAAGCTCAGCCTTACCAAAACTGTACTACCCCTTTAAGGTGCGCAAACCCCTCCCCCCCCCCCCCCCCAAAAAAAAAAAAAAATAATAATAATAATAATAATAATAATAATAATAATAATAATAATAATAATAATAATAATAATAATAATAATAATAATAATAATAATGATAATGATAATAATAATAATAATAATAATACATCGGTCCGACCACTCTACGCCCATTTAACTGGTAACTGGAGTACCGATACCCGTTTAAGAGCATACATTTTCCTTAAATAAATAATTACATGTATAATAATTATGTTTGGCCAAAATCCTGCACGAATACCCCTTAAAATGTAATTGCCCGGTCACATATCAACGGATTGCGTAAACGGACGTCAAACGGAGAGCTAAATTTTCCATCCGTTCGTCTCCGTTCGTATGCGTTTCTAACGGTTTCTTGTCCGTTCCTTGTCCGGTGATGTACGTTGTTCTATGTTTTGTACATAAAGCAATGGAGACGACTTTCATCACAGGATAATTTCATTTCGCAAGTTTTCTATTCGTTGGGCATTCGTTTCCGCTATCCGTTGATATCTGACCGGGCCATTAGGTACCCGATTATATTACCGGTGAGAGTTCAGTGCTATACACGCACTAGACATGGCTTTGTTCTTCCCTCTCCTCACCCCGATGACTCCAAAGTCTATTTAATACACAGGTGACAATGGGGGCCCGGGTTACTATAGCAACACTATGCCATCGCATCGCCCTATTGACGCAGCGCGGAATACATGTCGGCCGCTCGGTATTGAATACCACGGAATTATTTATTACCCACAAACGGAACCATCGAACCTGATTATGATGTAGGCCTGTAGGGTACAATGCAATAATAGAATATTGATCGGAGCATCGCATAGACTACTGTATAGAGAATGGCCATGCAATCGCGTTGGGTTCATGCCAGTAACATATAGCGGTATATGATTGCAATGGGGAAGCGTTCTGTGCCCTAGTATGTTTTCATTTGTGAGCGGAGTGATATATATTACGACAAAATATATTACATACGTAAATAGCGTGTGCGAAAGTTTATGGTTCATCGTGTAATGATCATAACTATATTAGTATAGATCATAAACAGTCACCTTTGTACTGTGTACAACTATAACAAGGAAGCATAGAGGAATTATAATTATTCTGGGATAAAATAATCGGACATTTTGTGTCATCGATCAACTACGTTCGTGTTTGTTCAATTGCTAGTAAACTGTGTCTCCAAAATTAACGTCATAATTTTTTGGCGGAAATTGCGACGGAGATGGCTATATAGATGACACATAATTGCTTTATCATATTATAACGAATTTGGACTTTCGGGAGTATTTTGTTTACATCGTGATCGTGATAATCGCCGTGTGTTTAGAAAAGGATTATATAATCAGGAACCGATCAACTTGAACAAAAATAAATATACGTTGGAAAATGACTTGGATATCCACGACAAACATGTGATCAGCATAATAACACAATCATCGCAATTTGTATTAATAGAACGGAATAAAGTTATTGCTCAGCGCACTTTCGGGAAAAAAACACTTATTTAGACAAAATGGCGAATTATTTTATTGTTTGTCTGATTTCCTTCATTATCAACATAG
The DNA here is from genome assembly GCA_037951105.1 of Echinarachnius parma. Taxonomy (NCBI): domain Eukaryota; kingdom Metazoa; phylum Echinodermata; class Echinoidea; order Clypeasteroida; family Echinarachniidae; genus Echinarachnius; species Echinarachnius parma. The sequence goes on along the minus strand of JBAMJV010006265.1, from coordinate 10,219 downwards.
AGGTAAATTACTTTTATATATAATTTATATCATACAGTAGAAAATATGCACATTGCATGTGATAAATGTGATAATATCAGTATGCAGACGAGTAAATTAAATGTGTAGCAGAATATAGTGGTAACATACGGACGTATAGAAAAGTACAGTACACTACTCGATCCGCGTCATTATGACGTATAGGAGTAATCGATAGTGGTATATGATATTCAAGATGCAAATAGTCACTTTTAACTGGTACTTACAGGTAGCAGCATAGCCTATAACGGATAGTCCAGTAGAAACATATGTATTATATATATTACATTATAACGATTTCATTTGCTGTTGTTTTTTTCTGTTTGTTCTTGATTTTAATATCCGACATCACAAGCATAAACATACGATTCAACAGTACATATGCTACAATGAAACTGGGTATACTGACGGGTCCAATTCAACGACATTACACGAAACCGTTTCTCTTTCATTGGATCCCACTTGCTATTGTGTGGATTTTAAAATTTATATAAAATAGCATATGTTTGTATATTATTATAAATTATAACATATTTTCAGCTTTATTTGTAATTATGAATAATTATGTAAATGTATTTAAATGTTTGAGTCAATGTACCATTGTATATTATAAGTAATAACACATTTTCAGTTGTATGTGTAATTATGAATAATGATATAAATTGATTAAAATGTTTTTTTTCAATACACAAATGTAAAACTACCTCAATTCGTCCTATGGGCTGTCATAGCAGATGTTTTAGACCATAATAAAATCAATGTAAAAAATGAAAGAAATATATAAGAATATACATCTGCAGAAGTATTGAATATGTCATTCTTTGAAAATATTCGTCTTTGTGTTTTGTGTATTTTGTGTATTTTGTAATGCCATATACAAGATGATGATATCATGTTTATATTATATTTGTCTTCATTCTCAATCTTTTTCCCATGCAGTTTGTCAGCGCAATCACTTGCTCATACTACAGTTACACCTATGGCTACACCAGATACTACACGTAAGTATATTATGTCATTTATTCCTTATTAAAGGGGAATTCATTATTTGAAATATCTTACAAAAATTGTAATGAATGAGAGGAACAAGAATTAGTCAAATAAAGTTGTTTGATCGATGATATCATTCATGCATGAGTATACCTGCTGTTAGATAATGTATATACATTGAACTTATATATCAAATTGTTGGCCATAATAAATAATATTTATTTCACACTTAGTGTAAGTCTAATGATTTATTTGATGTGCGGACAGTGACATTAAATATCTGCACACACAAACACACACACACATACAGAGACACGCACACACACGCACAAGAAGTTTAAATTCCAGATGGAATATTTTGGAGGGATACCAACCAAGAACCAAGAACCAAGCCATATTCCGTTAAAGTCTAGTATTGTACTCGTAACAAAAGTGGGGGCTTGTCCGGGAAATGATATCGCACCTCTCTGATGAACAATATAAATATCTCGGGGGGGGGGGGGGGGGGGGGGGAGTGGTTCTTAGAAAATTATAAATTATGGAACTAAAATGTAACAGTTAGCATTACTCCGTTAAGTCTAGTATTGTACTCGTAATCAAAATGGGGTCCTGTCCGCCTTTTGTACTCGTAATAAAAATGGGGTCCTGTCCGGGAAATGATATCGCACCTCTCTGATGAACAATATAAATATCTCGGGGGGGGGGGGGGGGGGGGGTGGTTCTAAGAAAATTATAAATTATGGAACTAAAATGTAACAGTTGGAAGACAAGCCCCCACTTTTGTTACGAGTACAATAATTGTACTCGTAACAAAAGTGGGGGCTTGTCCGGGAAAATTATATCGTATTATATCGGATTAACAATGTAAATAATTATCTCGGGGTGTTTTCTTTGAAAATTATAAATTATGAAACTACAATGTAACATAGTTAGCATTTGTCTGCGCCCCCCCCCCCCACCCCCCCCCCCCCTCTATATTTTTCTCAATGTATACCCATCTCTCTGTTGTTATTTAACTACAGGTGTTATAGCGGCGAGTACTGCTGTGGGCAGGGCCAGTGCTGTTACTACAGCTCGTCTGGTGGTGTCTACTCGTTGTGGTACTTTTGGTGAGTATAATAATTTGTATGCAGACTGAGTAATTTTATATCGTAGATTTATTGTATTTGTATAAGTATGTGATAACTGTTGGTATGTTTGTAAACTAAAAAGGGTAATAAAATCATCAACACATCCGGCTTCACAAATTCGATACATATCCAATATGTGATAAATGTGATAAATGTGATAAATGTTGGTATGTTTGTAAACTAAAAAGGGTAATAAAATCATCAACACATCCGGCTTCACAAATTCGATACATATCCAATATGTGATAAATGTGATAAATGTGATAAATGTTGGTATGTTTGTATACTGAAAAAGCTAGTACATGTAAATGTATCACCAGATCCGGCTTCAAAAATTCGATCAAACAACCAAAAAATAGAAGGTGCGCAGACGCGTCTCCACATATAATTATGACGTGATAGATTGAAAGTCAAATAAAAGTGGTTTTACTCACAGAGCATGGCTACAAGTTGATGTTGAATTCTATTGACTAATGGTGTTAAATGTACACTTAAAGGGGAAGTTTAGTTTTGGTAGAGAGGGCGCTGCACATCACAATTTTTTCGTGAGGTAATGAAAACCTGAGTATCGAATTTGAGAGAACATGCAGTTTTAATGGCAAAATAAACTTTATTTGGTCAAAATCGACCCAGAAAGGGCTGAAATATCAATAATCTGAACAAATTTCTGATCTTATAATTATTTGAGGCCCAAATAATAAGATGATTTTGTTTTTTTATTAAAAAAATGCTTGCACTTTTTCAAAAATGTTCAAAAGCATTTTTTAAATAGTTGTTGATGATCTCTCTATTTAATCATTAATTCAACAAAACATCACATGCATAATTTTGTATGAAAAATGGTTGAAACCAGTGCCTTTTTAGAAAGCGCCCTCTTGTGTTTTAATGGCTCCTTTTTAATGATAACAGGCTTTTTACTTAGTCCTTTGTAATTTTGTATACCTTTCGAGCATGGTAGAGTTATAACTATTAGTTTATAATGTTAGTGTCCAGGTTTGGTTGCTAAAGTTCAGCCTTACCAAAACTGTACTACCCCTTTAAGTATTGGTACTTCCCGAAATGCCCCTTGACACTGAATTGGTTGGTTTTAATTCCACTGAAAGTTCCTTGAATAAAATATGTAAAAAGCGAACTATTCCCTTTCAAATGCTCTCATAGTTGAACATTTTGATTTCAAGATATTTTATTCATAAGTCTACCGGCCGGGGGACATTTTGACTTTTCAGAAAAATACAAAAAAAAATGTTTTTGATATAAACTACTTTGAAAAAAATCTAAATAGTTGTTGATGATATCTCTATTGAATCATTATTTTAACAAAACATCAAAATTAATGCACAATTTTGTATGAAAAAATGGCTAAAACCAATGAGTTTTTAGAGAGCGCCCTTTTGAGTTGTAACGGCTCTTAGTCGTTTGTAAATGTGTATGTATATATTTCGAGCATGGTGGAGTTATAACTATTAGTTTCTACCGTAATGATGCAGGTTTTAGTTACTTAAGTTAAGTTTGACCAATACTCAACTATCCCTTTAACCAAACATCACATGGACATTTGTTATAACGACATTTATGAAACTTGAGGTGTCTGGATCGAGGGTGCCCTCTTGTGTTAACGGCTGCTTTTTGGATGAAAACAACCCTGTAACTTAACCGTTTACATGGTTTATACAGAGAGGTCCTCCTACATCTCTGGTTTATATGAAGAGCTTTCAACCAAAAGGCGCTAAATCCACTTTTTCAACTTCCGAGGAAAACAGGTTTCTTTGTCCCACTTTGTACACGTGCCTATGGGAATATGAAAATTGAACTTTCTATATTTTGATTTTGAGTGAGTTATTTGTCGTAAAATGTGGATTCCTAGATAGCTACGTAGATTATACATGTAGATATCAATTTTTTATGGAAAGTGGATTTAGCGCCTTTTGGAAGCGAGCTCTTCATATGTTTTACTACCGTTCAAACATGAAGTTGTAGTGAATAGAATTATGTTTGATAAAAACTGTACAATCCCCTTAAAGGGATCTAGTAACTTTGTTGAGATGTGCAAAAACTGATGAATGGTTGATGCAATGTATACTGTTGTTATCTCATATGTCCTCAGGGTATTGTGTGAAAATTTCAGGTCAAATGGACAATGTATGGCCAAGTAATGAGCGAAAATGCAAAGTGATATTGGGTGATATTCACCAACTCACTGCATTCACTTTGTACAGGGATGAAAATCTCGCCCGGAGATTTTCTTATCTAAATACTTCAATCATACATATCTTTGTAATGAAAGGGAAATTTGAAAAACCGAAAGCTGTCCCATGATTTTATTGTTAATACGAATACAACAAGGTATAAAGGAACCGCTAGAATTACAATTTTATTTTGAGGATTTGGACAATGTTACTAAGTCCCTTTAATATAATGATCGCAGGTTCGGCATCATCCTGTTCATCTGTATCTGCTCCGGAGCGAGCGGGGCGTACTACCACAAGAGACAAAGGATCCACATAAGGACAGCGCCGGCCGTCACCGTCCACCAACCGCAACAACAAACCATGGTGGTATCAACAACAGGTAAAAACAATTTCATTCATTATCAGTTTTCGGAGACTGTTACGAAATCGTTTCATATTAACTTAACTATATTGGTAGAAGATTAGTTCTTGAAGAAATTTAAAATGCTACATATATATTATACAGATGTTAACTGGTGGTGGAGGGAATATTACGGAATGTTCCAATCCGAGGGATTTGAAATGCTATTGAGGAAAGTCCCGAGACTTATTTTCTTTTACGAAATGATAACAGCAGTTGCTACTGCTTCTTGTAAGGCTTCGTCTGCTACTCGCTCTATTTCATATACGACTACATTATTTTTAATGCGTTGTTTTCAAATATCATAATAACGATAAATGTTTCTATGTTTGATCTCTAGCAATGTCTGGAATGTCTGGCTACCCATCTGGCTATCCTGCTCCGCCACCGACATACAATCAAGCCATGGGCCCGAGCTACCCGATGGGGAATATGGCACCACCGCCGCCGCCCTACCACCAACCACCAATTCAAGCCTATCGCTAACTCTGCTAAACGCGAAGGGTTTAAATCCACACAACAAAATATTATACAACCATTGTTTTACAAATATATATGTATATGCAATGAATAAGGTATCACTTGAAAGACAATAGTTTATGTGATAAGCTCATCTTTAAAATTTAAAATTACGAAAATGGCGTGTATCCAATTTTTTTTTTGGCAGATTTATTTCTTCATAATTGAACTAGCGGTAGTGTTCACCTCCAATATGCAAGAAAATATCAGAATAGTTATCAAAGTACCTTATTTAGATACAGCTATGTCTATAAAGTATTTAGCAGCTTATATATCGTGTACATGTTCGGGTGATAATAAGTTAATTGGTGGCAACAGTCCGAACAAAGTCATTCTACATGAGACATTAACAGAAGATATCTGACGCCACCGTCCATCGTACAAGTAAGCCATAAAATAGGCTATCATGTGTTTATAATGATAACTACAATACAATGTAATACTTTTGGGGTTCCATTTATATAGCGCCTAATAGGACACAATACTCTCTAAGCGCTTTGCACTATCATATATCAACTATGGTACCTCTGACATACACAGACAAATCCACCTCGTTATGAGGGGTCCTTTAAAAAGAACGGGTGAGAAGAAGAAAAAAAATCGTCAAAAAACCCTCGAAACATTGGCTGATTTTTCGGACTACCTCTGACAACGCCCTACCACTAAAATCTCCCGAAACAAGGCAACGTCGGTAATCCATCTATGTACTGTTGGGATGCAAGCTATTTTTTTTTTTTTATCTTTGAGGCTATACGCGCATCTTTTTTAATCTTTTTTTATGATGTTGATGAAATTATAATTAGTTGAACACCTTGAATGACGATTTTTATATCAATAATGATCATTGTTCCAGGCGTAGATTATATATAATAATCCTCTTTTTTATCAAAATGGCGATGTTGTTATATTACACGATGATCATTGTTGCTGCTGTAGATAATACAGTTATAACCTTTTTAAAAATCATAATGTCGATTTTATATTAATTCCAATGGGTTATACAATAATGATCATTGTTGCTGCTGTCAGGTTGTAGATTATATATAACCCTTTCTTATCAAAATGGCGATTTTTGTTGTTGTTGTTATATTAAGGGTTATACAATAACAATCATTGTTGCTGTTGTAGATTATGTATAACCCTTTCTTATCAAAATGTCGATTTTTATATTAATTCCAACGGGTTATACAATAATGATCATCATGGGCGTCGATCTGTCATTGATACCCATTCATCAGGGGGGATGATCTATTCATTCATCCCCCCTTGATGAATAGGTATTACGTAAGTATCGACGCCCATAATGATCATTGTTCCAGCCGTAGAATATGTATAATAACCTCTTTTTTTTAAATCATGGAATCGCGTTTCATCTGAAATATGTTACAATGTCCATCGTTCTACAGTAACATCATATACATGTACATTTATAGGACCTACCCTTTGGCAGAGATGCCAATCTCTTGACACAAAAAAAACAGACTGAATAATTATCCTAAAAAATCAGATTTTGGAGAGAAAAATAAGATTTTCACGAAAACTCGACACTATATACCACTGGCCCGTTGGCCCCGGGCCTGTTAAATGTCAGAAATGTTTTACTGGTAAGAACGGTAAAATGTTTGCTCTTTCATTAGCAGCCAACCTCGAGGTAAAAAAAAAAAAAAAATGTTCGCGAAGCCAATTAGTGCAACAACAATACTCTTTATGTTTGCGTTAATATAAAAGTTGGTTCAGTCGATCACACGTTTTGTGAGTTTGTTTTGTTTCTTTGTGATATATTTAAAATACCTAACTTTAGCAATAGTTTATCAGGGTTCAACGTAGTTCTTTTTGCCATTTTCTGACCGTTACTATAGAATGGGGGGAAAAACAAAACGTATTTTTTGCTAAGAAAACGTACTGCCGTATTTTCATTAACAAAACGTACTAAATACGATATAAACGTACTAGTTGGCATCTCTGCTACGGGTAATCGAAAGGTTTACATGGACTTGGTATAACAGTGTCGAAGAATAAATTGCAAAAAAACTGTTCGTTCAGGAGGTGAAATTGAATATCTCTAGTCGTAATATGCATGTCTAAATGGTGGGTGTTTCACAAAGATCCTATAAGTTGAACTTATCTCTAAGTTGGACTTGAAAATTATGGCAAGCCATTTGTATAGCCTCGGAATACAAATATATTCAAAAGCAATAATACAAGTATTTTCATAAATTTTACATCAAGAAAATTAAATCTCCTTGATAATAGTAAATATTTATAATTTTAAGCAACATTTTATGCCTTTAAAAATAACTTTTACAATTTGTTCAAAGAGACTATTACGGCTTTCCATAGTTTTTAAGTCCAACTTAGAGTAAATCAGGATCTTTGTGGAACACCCCCCCCCCCCCCCCCCCCCCATAATAATGATTCTTTTGAATTGAAACGGAAAGCTCTTGTAACGTTTGAAATGCAAAACTACGTACGCGCGTTCTCTGTTAAACTCCAACAGAACTAGTGTGCGGTACAATAAATTAATACATTATTGTTTAAGTGTATATAATGTATAATTATGCAAAATACATTTTGTAAGCAGTCTTTCAACTATTTTCGATTACTAAACATTATATAGAACGTTAACGCCTTGATGTTTTTTTTTTTTTTTATAAAACAATATATATATATATCATATTATGAATGTAATGTATTGTTTATACATGTATGATTATTATAAATACGTAACTATTTAGTTGGTATGCCACGTAAAAAAGGAATGTAATCGCAGTGACAAGGAAATGTGTCGATCAACATTTCCTTTCCAATTTTCGATTATTTAGAAAAATCAAATTAATTATTTTGTGCTAAAAATAGAGTAAAAAAGGAAAGCATATAAGAGCATAAACCAGCAAATAACCTTCTGAAGGGTTTTCTATATATTGAGCTCGTTAAAACGAGGTTTAAATGTACATCTACATTATATTCAACACCTTTTTTTGCATAAACGGGTCGAAAAGGTTTTTATTCATAATTATAGTAAAATGTGTGCTATTTTGAATTCTATTTTTGCATAAACTGGTCGAAAAGGTTTTTATTCATAATTATAGTAAAATGTGTGCTATTTTGAATTCTATTTTTGTTTAATTATATACAGTATATGCGAATAAAGTTAGTTTCCAATCAAATCAGGTCATTAAGATTAACATGTATATTCAAACATATATTCTTGATATCGATATTGACATTGCATAAACTGGTCGAAAAGGTTTTTATTCATAATTATAGTAAAATGTGTGCTATTTTGAATTCTATTTTTGTTTAATTATATACAGTATATGCGAATAAAGTTAGTTTCCAATCAAATCAGATCATTAAGATTAACATGTATATTCAAACATATATTCTTGATATCGATATTGACATTGCATAAACTGGTCGAAAAGGTTTTTATTCATAATTATAGTAAAATGTGTGCTATTTTGAATTCTATTTTTGTTGAATTATATACAGTATATGCGAATAAAGTTAGTTTCCAATCAAATCAGATCATTAAGATTAACATGTATATTCAAACATATATTCTTGATATCGATATTGACATTCATGGATAATCTGTGTGGAAAAATGTAGTATATGTGTGATTCTTTCTCATATTTTAAGCAAAGTGCAAGCAAACTACTTTGAATGATGAGATATCTAATGTATTGATGTGTCCTCTATAAAAAATGTTATACCTGAATAAAAATTACTTTCCACCATTTAAATATGCTTGTGTCCTTTTTGTTTTAGTGATACTAATAATAGTTCAAGTTAAGTATGGTAGATTGTAGTACTTCTGATAGTAGTAGTAGTAGTAGTAGAGTAGTAGTAGTAGTAGTAGTAGGTAGTAGTAGTAGTAGTAGTAGTAGTAGTAGTAGGTAGTAGAGTAGTAGTAGTAGTAGTAGTAGTAGTAGTAGTAGTAGTAGTAGTAGTAGTAGTAGTAGAGTAGTAGTAGTAGTAGTAGTAGTAGTAGTAGTAGTAGTAGTAGTAGTAGTAGTAGTAGTAGTAGTAGTAGTAGTAGTAGTAGTAGTAGTAGTAAGTAGTAGTAGTAGTGAGTAGTAGTAGTAGTAGTAGTAGTAGTAGTAGTAGTAGTAGTAGTAGTAGTAGTAGTAGTAGTAGTAGTAGTAGTAGTAGTAGTAGTAGTAGTAGTAGTAGTAGTAGTAGTAGTAGTAGTAGTAGTAGTAGTAGTAGTAGTAGTAGTAGTAGTAGCTACGTCTACTACTTACTACTACGACTATTAGCTAGACTATTACTAGTTCTATTGACTTGGACTAGTTACTAGTAGACGATGTACTATTACTATTACTATGTACTAGTTACTATTACTGTTTACGATTACTAGTTACTATTACATGACTAGTACTATTTACGTATTACTATTACGAGTTCTTGTACGATACTATTACGTAGTTACTATTTACTAGTACGGTAGATGTACTAGTACTTTATTACTATTACTAGTACTATTACTATGACTATTACTTGTACTAGTTAGCTAGTGGTACGTAGGTAGCTATTACGATTACTGATAGGACTATTGACTATTTACTAGTACTAGTACTAGTACTATTACTAGCTCTACGTACTACGACTACCGTACGAGCTACTAGCTACTACGTACGTAGCTACGTACGACTACTACTACGACTTAGCTACTACGGACTACTACTACTACGACTACTACTACCCTCCGCCTCCGCCGCCTCGCCAGCCGCCGCAGCAGCAGCAGCCGCAGCCTCCGCAGCAGCAGCCGCAGCAGCAGCAGCAGCAGCACTGGCGTAAAGCACAGTTCGGAAGCACAATGCATTGGGGGGGTCGAGCAATTGTTCACAAACCGTTTGTGAACAATTGCTCGACCCCCCAACGCATTGTGTTTTCCGGCCAGATTTACGCCAGTGAGTAGTAGTAGTAGTAGAAGTGGTACGAGCATTTATAGTGTAGTACCACTACTA